>BQNB010058928.1:6831-37552 GCA_026074375.1 Tanacetum coccineum
ATTAAGGAAAGAGTTATAAAACTTAATTGACATATTCCATAAAAAAACATGTATGACAATTAAGTATCTTCATATAATTAATGCGTGTAGAAAAAAAGATTTAATCACAGTCAATTGCTTAAGCAAGATTAAAACTCTTATCATCAGTCAGGCATTAATATGTATACAATTTTGTCCTTGCGAGCCTTTCTTCAAAAGAAACTCATTCTAACCTCACAGTTTTACTGTTTGGTAAAAGATCAATCAAGTTCAAACATTGATTGTCTTTTAAGAACTGCATCTTATCATTCATAGTTCTAAGATATTTATCAGATTCAAGATGTGATAATTCATCTTATTAGTTAGCAGGTTTACTGTGACCCTCTAACTTATATTCCTCAACATTGATATTAAAATATCACTCCATTGAGGAGGCATCCTTGTGTATTTATGAATGAGAGTTACATTATACTTTGGTTCGACATATACATGTTTAACCTTAGTATGACATCAGCAAGTGAATTCAGAATGTTATGTATTTTGTTCTTTAATATCTTCAAGATCTATAGATTTAAGCAACAATAGATTGTTCTTAATTAGGACAACAAAATACATTTTACGGTTCTCATCTCTAGCTTGTTAATAATATGCGTCATAAGATATTAACAAATTTTAGAACTTTGATCAAGACATAATGGGATTCATCCCAATCCATAATTAGATAATGTCTTGAATACCTTATAGGTTGGAACTATATTGAGTGTATACATGGCACACTCAATTTTTTAACCTTGATAGATTTTAGAGGTAGAGTAATTAAAGTTATCAAAAATCAAACAATATGAATATAGTTTGTTTCAACACACTAGACATACCATAATAATGTGGTATTCTATAAGTATCGGAATTGTGTGACTCCATCAAAATTCCTTTAGATAACTAAATTCTCTTTAGGTCAAATACTTATCAATTGGGTCAAGCCAAATTGAATACAAAGTATTTTAAAACCAAGTGCATGCTTTAACGTATATTTCTTTGAATAATACAATAACTCTATGTTCATGTGTTTCAAGAAAACAGAACATGTCAAGTATACGTTACTAGTCTTTGAATAATTCAAGGACATCATGTTTATGTGTTAACAAGATGTTTTACTACTTACTTTATGTTATGAGTCATTGATAAATTCAGAGACTTCATAATTATGTCTTAACCAGAAAACTTAATTATAGTAACCAAAATAGTTATAAACGTAAACTCTTGAGTTCAATAGCAATTTCAAGTTAATTCCATACCTCATAATTATAATTATTATAATTTAACTATAATTATATTAACAAGGTCTACTTTTGGTTAAAACTTATTTTCGGCCAGAAACACCGCTAATGTATCAAACTTTTTCTATTAAGATCATGAGTTTTCAGGTGCCACGACATGAAAAGTCAACATGGTCGAAAGTTGCCCTGCCACATCAGCGTTGTGACGAGAAGTCAGATTACCTTAAATGTAAAATTTTGAAGGCTGTTGAAGGCTTTGACGATTTTTCAGTCAACAAAATGTTGGTTACCTAAAATAATAATTGCACTAAACTTGGATACCTTCTTACTCAAATAGCCCAGTTCTTCTAAAGACGCCTTATATAATACCTTACACCCGCAAATGCAACAACCCAACCACGATCAAGCAAGCTCAACCTCTCTGCAGACCAACTTTTGTCAAACTCTTATTAAAACCATCGACAAATTGGGCTCTATGACGTTCAAAGTCAGCAAGTTTTTAGATAGAAATGTAAGTGAAATTTCCATAACCAATCTACGAGTCTTACGCATTGAATAAGTGATTAGTTAGCCTGAATACTTAGGATAGCACAAATAAGTATTAGTGGTTTCAGATATGACCTATTAACGTGTGAATGGGTCCATTTGGGTTTTGCTATATCTAAAATGGGTCAAATAAAGAGATTCTAAAAGGGGAACGGGTCAAACAGGTTGAAAATTTGTCCAAAAAATTTAGATTAATAGCAATCAAACTTCCGTAATACGTTTTATCAAAAAAAAAACTAATTAGTAGAAATTGCTGAAATAATTATCAAAAGTTGCACATTAATCATAACTCTTATTGAGGGTACAGATAAAAAAGGTTTACGGTCTACCAACCCTGTTCCACAAGTACAAAACTGAATCATTTTATCCAACTTGGGACCTTCTCAACCTCCACATGCAGCTTTACCGTGGGCACCCCTCGGGTCAAACATAATGTGTAAGCTGACAACTTATATTGTTTCTTGCCATGTTACAGGATCATAGTGTGAATTGTGGTTATGATGTTTATTGGTAGATCACGTGTAGTTAAGTTACTGCGTATACGAAATACGTATGATTTTAATTTTTAGGAATACAGTAGTTTCATATATACTTTCATAACCAATTATTAATATTTTTTTGTTGATCAACATAATATGAACAAAGGTGCAAGATTTATGATAACTTTATTGTCTCCTTACTTGAATGTTGTCACATTATGAAAACATGAGGCGTGCTTCAATTGAAAATGTTGCTGGATATGTCACAATGTGGTTAATTTAATTTCAACTTAGGATTGTGTTAGTTGTTATCTTAATTTAAGCTAAAGTACTGTCTTTATTCTCGCCTTTTGTTGTGTTATTCTTGTATACAAATTCGTGTTGTATGAATATGACTTATGAATCATGATCCGGCCTTTTCTGAAAGCCATCCAAAGTCAATCAATTGCATACAACTTCAAAAATTATTGCTTTTGTTCGACCAACTCCATGCAACACCAAAGTTACACGTTTTTCACAGGAACCCATTCTGAACCGTTACCCAACCCAACCAAACCGGACTGACCATTTAGCCACGTATAGTTCTTACAGTATATGATGCTCTTATACGCTGTCTCTTTTTTTTTCTTTTTTTGTATATTCGAAACACATCCATACCTTTTGCAAGACTCCTACTCCTAACCTTTCAATATATGTAGTTATGCAGCCCAAATATCTCTTGAACCCATATTGGATATAATAGTAAACAGTCCTTCGACTCCAGTAAAAGATCAATCTCAGGGAATGAAAGCAAGGAACACTGCACTAAGCATCCTCCATGGTGCATACCACGTTGTTTCTTTAAGGTTTGGTTAGTTTAAACGATAGGAACGGGTTTCTAATGTTAATGCTTGGTTAGTTTAACTCTTTAAGATTGCATCCGCTAAAGATCAGAAGATATATATTTATGTGGTGGATGTGTTTTGTAAATTGATCTCACAGACTAGTTAGCCAAAAAAATGATAAAAAAATGGCAATTGATCTTTGATTTTGCGCATTCTACTTGGGATCAAGAGTTTTAGGGTTGCTAAAAGCTAGTGTAGACGTATTAGGACATGGACAGACAATTACAACTATAGTTTTTGTTGTAAGATGCATTATAATTGATGGTAGTTTGTCTACGTCTTATGAGTGTGGTCATGTTCGACGCTAAACGAACCAGCATAAAAACGATTAGATGGCTTTCTCTAGGTGATTTTATATCTTGTGACCTTGATCTTTCTTGTCTGCAAAACATGCAGCATGTAGGTAAGAATATCAAGACAGGCACTTGCATAATTGGAAGACGTGTGATGTAACGGCTAAACTTAATGATCGTGTTAAAGTACCAATCTATTAAAAGCTAAAACAAGGGGGTTAGTAATTGGTAAAGTTAAAATGAAAGATAAAAAATATATGTAAAATCTTTACGTTTTATATAGGAAGCAATGATAGAGTTGCATATGTGACTAGGGCATGATTACTAGACATGGCACCTACATGGCACTCTTTTGGGAACAACAATGCCACGTTAAAGGGCATTTTCGTCCATAATTTATGATTTTTTCTTAAAAATGTGTAAAAATTTACCACTTGCCAGATTCGAACCCTGGTCATGACATTAAAGAAGCAATGCTTTACCCACTAGACCATGCCATGTTTTATGATTGATAATTAAAAAACAAAATAGTGATGCTTTAAACACTACATTCCTTAATTATCTTCCAAAACTATAACCCTAATTTTTCTCCCCTATTCCATGACCCTGATTTTTCAAATTTCAATTTCAAAACCTGATAACATTGACTTCACACATCTCCTTTAATATTTTCCAAACCCTCCTTATTACAATCCATTACCTAGTTGAAATAAAGCATTTCTCCAAAACCGCAGCCGACTGAAACAAAAAAAATTCATGATCGAAATTCATCAATTAACACCAAGATATTCATATTTTATAACAACAATTTGGTTAATTTCTCAATTAACACCAGGAAATTCATCAGGTAACATGATTTTGTGTACCATGTCGATAAATCAGGTAACAGTCAAATAAAAATTAATAATGAATTTGAATCCTTAATTTGTTATGATTTTGTGTGCCACTGAATTATATATTTACATAATCCATGTTTAGTATTAGTGATCGTGTTTTTTTATCATACGTGTATGATGAAGGGTTCACCAAGTGTTTGATGAATTGTGTAAGAGAAAATGATATTCAACTTCAAGGGGTTCATGTTTTTTGGATGAATATTGGTAGCGATCTTAAGCTTCATGTTTATGTTCAAGAGACATCAAAAGGTAATACGTTTTAATCATTTATAAAAAGGGGTTTGACTTTGGCATTCGACTATGATTATATGATTATTCTGTTTTTTAATAGCAGAGAAAGGCATGTTTGTATACAACTCTGATTATATGATTATTCTATTTTTAGACCATTTATATGCGGTTTTGATAGCAAAGAAAGGCATGTTTGTATACAACTTTTATAGATTTGTATTCTTTTTTTAACAGCTTTATATGCCTATAAGGATAGCAGAAATTTCAAAAGCTTTATATGCAGTTTTTTAACAACTTTTATATGTAGTTTTTTACACGTTTGTATGTTGTTTGATTCACCTAAATTATGTAGTTCACCAAGCTATTATATTCATTAAAGATATCTTACAAGATCGCTATTCACTCTATATCAAACTTAACCCTTTAGTAATCTATTCTCTCAGTTACGAGTCTACCATTCCCACACTATGTGAGAGCTTGGATACTTGGGATGATCCAAAAGCAAATGTACAAATCAAAGTTGTTTATCACTAATTTATGGTTTTTGTCTTGCAGGCTAATTTTCTAAACATGGGGAGGTATGTTAAGCATTTTCCATCTTTATGACAAGGTAATATTTTTTAACAAATCATTTTGGCTGATCAATTGACATGCATGTTAAGGAATAGAAACAAACAGTTTTGGATCCAAATAATTAGTTGACCTATATGACATAGGCTTCTTCATGCTGCAACAAGTTGCTTTTCAACATTTTCCTTGATTATTAGGGTAACATTTTCAATATGAAGCTGCCCTTACATAGGTATCTTTTTCTGATATCTCTTTGCCATTGTACTTATTGCTTACATGCCCAAAGAGAAAGTAAGAAAGTTGTGCTCTCAGAAGTATATAACGTATACATTATGTATCAAAATTTGTAATTGAAATTGTACGCAACTTAACGACCCGGCCTTTATATAACTTCTTGATTTTAGGAAAGAGAATATCAATGGATTGAAGGTTAATAAAATTTTAAGGGTAATCTACAATGAAACTAATCCGATTCCTCGAACAAAGAACGAGTAACTTTTGTTTTTTAACTGTTTTCACATGCATACCACAACTTTCAGTATATTATAAGTAATTGAGCTCTAATTAAACCGATAGCCAGAACAAGAATTTGTATATTTAAAAAGGATAAACTAAAGATCATTTTCAGTTCTTAAAAATAGGTAAAACGTTCCATTAAGTTAATGCGTTGTTATGACAGATTTCAGGGTATGGTTAAAGGTTATTGTGGAGTCCTTCGTTTAGGGGAAGCTACCTCAACCATTGATGATGACTCACCCGTAATACAACCTGAACCATGGGAGCACATTAAGGATGACGACATAAAGAAAACCGCTGCAACATTTTGTAGGGAAATATGGCAAGTTCTTCCAATTTTCTTTGCCATTAAAGTAAGTCTTAAATTATAAAAGTTGAAAGTTTACACAAGCTTTATGACAAAAAAAAAATATATATGTAGCATGCTTATAAATAATGTACATCTTTTTCACCCATTAATTACATATGGTTCTGGCAATAGTATGCATATGTCGATGCAAGCAGAAATTATAAAAGTTGAAAGTTTACCCACAACTTTTATATTGCAAGTCTATTTTTTATGCACGAAGTTAGACGCAGTTAAGTTCAATGCTTTTTAAAAAAAAAAAAAAAAATTTATTTTTTTATGTTTTTGTTTTTGTTTTTTTAGAAAAACAAAAAAATAAAAAAAAAAAAAAAAAAAAAAAAAGAAAAAAAAAAATTTTTTTTTTTTAGCTATCTAGATTGGTTTCAGTTACAAGGTTTTCTTAGAATGGGCCAAACTTTGTGGTCCTTTGATCATGTTTTCTAAGAACCATGAAGAATAGTCGTACATTTATAGTTAGGTACTATTCTTGATTACGGGAGTAGGAATTATAGCCAGGTACTATTCGGATAGCATAAAATTTATGTAAGTTTTTTTTCAAATCTATATGAAACTACCTATTATTTTTTTTGTGCAGCCACATACCATGTATCTTTGAGACTGCAGTCTAATTAAGGTAAACGATGTATTTTTATTTTTTCACAAAGCCCTGTCATCACAAACTGTTTGTATGTTGTGCTTTAATTTAGCTAGATAAATACTTCCTTTATAATTTAGACATTAGACTAATGGTCTTAAAACTTTCTTTCAAAATTATTGTACCAAGTCCAACTTTACAGATTTCATTAAATGATGAGACTACTAATCTGTATGTTTCATATGTATAGTTTGTTGGAGCAGGGGCAATTTTGGTAAACCTATGGAATCAAACATAAGTGGCTTCATCAATTGCTTATGCTTTGAACATGCCTGTTAAGGAGAGGGAAAACCGACACCACCAAAACGTTTTGCATGTCACTACTCACACTTCACAGGAATGGGCTGAAACTGTTGTCAAGGTACACCGTACATGTAAAGGAAAATAACATAGTGTAAGATAGTTTTTATTTTATAAACATAATTCGTTATTTCCGTTGGTCAAGGTACACCATACACGTACATCAAAATTTTGTCAAGGTACAACGTACATGTAAAGAAAAATAGGTTGTGTACGGTGCTGAATCTAGGGACTATAAAATTCACTCCAGTTTGTGATGATAAGCTTAATGGCAAATGCCTTTGTAATGTATGAACATATGTAATCCATTATTTATTGACGTTCTTAGCTCTTGTCTTGATTATGCATGCTGAACCTTTGTCGAGTCTAGCCTCTTTTCTGACCAATGAGTATTGACCAAAACTGCTTAAGACTTTTTACTATGGAATACATATTTTTGAGTATGGAGCCAAGTAAGATCCTATTTTTATCATTTAATTTGACATAATCAAACATTTTTTTGATCAATTTGTTGGTTGAATATAGGCCCTTTGAGTCCTTGATGATCATGTATTAGTTGGATTGGTCCTGTTGACTTTTGACCATTAATCTTGGTTACGGGTTTTTATCTCGTGGCCAATAGGTCTTGCCAAATCTCACCATTTCTTGAGGATTAATATAAGGCATATATTTTTGCACATGGTTGGTTTTATTTGTACTTTAAACGTAAGTGTATGCTATGGTAGCTTAATGATACGTACAAAGTTATATATACGTAATAATATCCAAAGGAGGATTAATAGAAGGCATAATTTTTCGCACCTGGTTGGTTGTATTTGTACTTTTACTCTATGTATATGCTTAGATATCTTAATTTTGGTGTCAGCTTTGAGATATACAAGCATAACAATGAAGAATATGGGGAACAACAATTGCGTCGAGTCAAGACCAAGTAAGGATTGGAGGGTCTTTGTTGCGACAAAGACGACAACTACTCAAACTCAACAACAAACATCGTTTACAAAGAAGTATAGGCAACGTTGTTTGTATATACAACATATTCATTATCTTTTGTATAAAACCAACAAGTTAGTTTTTCTGCTGTTTTTGGTATAGGATGTTTTGCGTTTTTCAATATTTATTTACGTCCATTTAAAATTATCCATATTATTTTGAAGCTAACCCGCCCATCGGGCGGGTTATGAAACTAGTATATATATATGTACACAAGAACTAAATGGTTACAAGAAACTTTTGTTCATTTAGTTTTGTTTTTGAGTCTACCCTTACAAAATAAAGAACCATATCCTAACAAGTTGATATTAGCCGATGGAATATTCAAAACAGGATTGATTTTAACCCCGTTATCTGATTTTTTCTTCGTAACCAACCGTCGCGAAGAATTATGCTGTACGGGTGATGTCTGGGTTATACTAGCACACCTTGGTAACATTGTCACGTCTTTGTGTGAATTCGACTTTTCTACAACCGTTGTATTGTAATGTAATAGTCGTTTTAGGGATAAAGATCGAAACAGCTTCTTAGGTCCGCTAGCACGATCAGAGTTTAAACTTGTTGTTCGCGTAAATCTCCAAAACGATTTAGAGGCACTCTTTTCGTGTTCTTCGTCATTGTTATCGCATAGAAGTTCTTTTAGACGCTTTTTCTTGACATCCACGGCTTTGTTTTCTAGTACTACTATATTCGGCTTGGTACATTTTGTTTCGGGTTTCTTGATTTGGGTAGGGAGGAGTACGCCTTCAAAGAAAAGCTCGTCCGCTGATGTTACTTGTTGCACAATGTTCGTGGTGACGTGAAAATCGAAGGTGGTCGTGTTGGGGGCATTGGTGGTAATGGTGGTGGCGATTTCGAATGATTGGTTGTTGAGATCATAGGAGAATGATATTCTTGGACTTGTAAAAGGTTCAGAGGTAGAGCAAATATCGACTGTCATGGCTACTATGGTAGGTAGTTGTGAATGCGATAAAAGGAAAATATGCATGGTGGTAATTTATAGGCCAATGTATCTTTGTGTGTATTTGAAGTCAACATGATTGGTAACTCCCTTTATCAAGACAAGAATAACTATGTTAATGACCAATGTCACAATGGGAATATGGTCCATAGGATAAAACACTTTTTTCCTTAAAAATGGAGGTAAAAAAGAATAACACCACTAGCATTTTATAAACACTGTATAAACGAAAGAAAAGTTAAATGTAGATCCATAAATTTTTTAAGATTCAACAAAAAAAATTAGCCAGTCATATTTTCATCAAACTAAAAAAACTCACTTTAATCATCATTTCTAATAATTAGATATTTCATAAACCGTTAAACGTCACGCGAAATGAATCATAACATCGCGACGGGAATTAAATCATCTTTTTACTATAAATGAGCACTTCTATATACTTTCACCGAATTTTTTTCGAGCTTTTCTTATGACCATTATAATTTACGCCCTGAAAAAACACATGTGGTTTATAAAGTCAAAATTTATTTGTTATTTTGAAAATCACATTTGATTTATAAAATTAAATTTGATTTGTGAAATCACACGTGATTTTTAAAGACGCAAATATTCAACATTAGAAAAAGAATTCGAAAAAAAAGTTCTTCGAAACTATATAGAAGTGCTCATCCACTAAAATATAAAAAAAAATCTCGTCGCAAAATTGTATATTTTGTAGCTTAACGGTCTACCGTTTGAAAGATACTAAAAAAAAGTGTTTTTTTGGGATAAAAAATAAACGACGAGGATGTGTTCATTGAATATTTAAAAAACATCGGATATACATTGATCACAACTGGTATAATCTATTCGATTGATTGATAATCATACATATGTAATGAAATATAACTAAAACAACCAAACATATCTACATGATGGGGGTAATCCCAATAACACAAAAAGTAAGATTAGAACATAAATGATCTTTACTTTTATGATAGCGGTACATACAAGAAACATGTGATGAGGTAGCACATAACATGATCGAAATGGGGACATGCGTTATTTCTTGGATACCTTACTTTGAATTTTAGAACAAAAAAATGGGTTAATTGGGAGACAAACTTGAGATAAAAGTCTACAAAAAGCAAAGCTGAGAATGACATTACGACCTACTTTCATTTACCATGCTTATCATTTCATAGACAAGGTAGCCAAAAAGTGATTTTGGATAACTCTTTGCTTCTTTCATGTTTGTAAATTTTATTTCTATCTTCATATGAAAATTTAACACATATTTAGTGATTTAGATTTCTATTATACGATAAAAAAATAAAAAAATTCCCTAATTTAGCCCTAAAATTTGAGGATATAGTTAAAATTTTGGTTTAGTTATATGTTTTTCATTTGTTCATAGTTTTTCTTTGTTCGGTATAGTAATTTTCAAAATATATTGTTTTCTTTCGTTAATGGGATGGAGAATAAGGGATAGCTGCAAATTTAAGTATCGGCTTGGTGCAAGGGACAATTAACGAAACCTGGTCTAGTGAAGGAAAAGAAAACTGATCCAACGGGTCTTAACTCGGCCTTTTATTTTCTTTTCCCGGTATAATGTTCATTATCATCGATTTTATGTTAACGGGTCCTAACCAGGCCATGAATTCTGCAAGCTAATTCACGATATGATGTTTAACATGCCGCCGCATTTACTTAAAACGGGTAAAGTCGTCTCTATTTTTAATAAGGTTGGTGTAAATAAGTAGCATTCACATGCCATTTTCATGTCACCATGGTCCCATGAAGTAGTTTCACAAGTCTACTCTTCTTATTCATGATTATTAAGCGCATGTTGTATTGTAATATTGACATATAAAGTGATCTCAAGCTGTGCAGCTCCAACTCCACTTAGTTCTAATCTTTTGGTAGAGGAAGTAATGAAGCGCATATTGTATTGTACTACCTCCGTCCCACATTAAGTGTCCACTTGACTTTTTCAAAGTCTTTTTTCTTCAACTTTGACCTTAATTATTTCTTCTTACGTTATATGATACTTGATGCAAGATATATGAATGGATAGAGTTTTGAATATATTTTTCGTTGGTACAATTTTCGTTCAATATTATATAACACAAACAAAAATATTTATGGTCAAAGTTGATAAAAAAAGACTTAAAAGATTCCATTGTGGACACTTAATATGGGACGGATGGAGTAGTAATTTTGAAGCATGATGTATTGAAGTTTTAGTTTAAAAATATATATTTTCTTCTGTAGACACTTGCACACTCTTTATTCAAGAACAATAGATTATATGTCGAATGAAACAAGTAGCCAGGTTGCTGCGCGTTGCGGCGGGTTTATACTTCTTTTAAGTTTATTTAAATTTGAGAGTTTTTTATGGTAGCTTTATATGCCAAGATGTATTTTTTTTATGTGTAAGGTTTTGTTGTTTTTTTTAAGTTGACGGGTTTTGAATTTATTTAAGTTTATATATCTTGGGTTTTTGTTGTACTCCCTCCGTCCTTAAATAAATGTCCACTATTGACTTTCAAATCATTCTTTTTCAACTTTGATCTTAAATTATTTTGATTGTGTTATATTATATTTGATGCAAAATATATCAATTGATTGAATTTTAAATGTATTTTCATTGGTATGATTTTCATCAAGTATTATATAATACAAACAAAATAATTTAAGGTCAAAGTTGAAGAAGATTGACCTCGAAAGTCAATAGTGGACACTTATTTAGGGACGGAGAGAGTAATATTTTTTTAAATTGAAGAGTTTTCGAGGGTAATTTTAGATATATTGGTGTTTTGTTGTATCCTTTGTGTTTTTCTTTGTTGATTATTGCATTTACGTTGGATGTGATTGACTGATGCATTCAATTGAAACGTTTGCTAGAACTTTGGTAGCCATAATTTTTGTTAGTAGGCGTGAAAGTGTACAATTTAACTCTTAAGATAGTTTAAGTTCTTTTTCTATTTCCAAAATATATATTAAACCTCAACTTTTTTTTATAAAATAGTACGTATTTTAAAAGCATATCAATATTGGTCTCGTTTTCCTCGTAATCCAAAGGCTTTCGCATCGGTATATTTTTTTTAAGGATGTCGTCGGATATTTGTTATATATTTGATATAAGTTCGTCATTTTTTATAAGATCATACATATCTCAAAAGCGTATTTTCCTAGTTGTGTGCTTTTGAGTTTCTTTATATTTAAATGATCTTTTTTGATAAGTTTATATGCTAAGTGTCTTTTTTAATTAAAGATTCTATTTATAACTGATGTGATAGAAAAGATATATGCCCTCGCGCGTTGTGACTGAGCTATTTGGAAATGATATATGATGTTTTTAGAGTTAATAGGTAGGTTAATGATGTGTTGTAATAGTTTTTTTTTCATTCAAAAAATATATACTCAACTTCGACATTTTTTATAAACCGTACGTATCTCAAAAGCCTATCAATATTAGAGTCGTTTTGTTCGTAATCCAGATGCATTCTCGTCGGTATATTTTTTATCAAAGAAGTCGCTAGATATGTGTTAGATATTTGACAAAAAAAAAGTTTGATATATACATTAGTCGAAAATAGCAAAAAGTATATGGTAATTTATATAATATAAACTTTCATAAAAAAATTGTACGTTTTTAACCCTTGTGGTTATTTTAAAGTTAATATGTAGTTTAAGGGTGTATTATGAAAAATCTACTTTTTTCATATATATATTAAACTTCGACATTTTTTATAAAGTCGTACATACGTACGATATTGAGCTCGTTTTGTTCGCAATTCGAATATTTTTTCAGCGATATATTTTTTAAATAATGAATCTGTAGATATTAGTTACGTATTTGATTGATAAAACTTTGAGGGGTAAGTTTTGTAAAATTTCTTTTTTTAAGTAAACATTTGCCCGGTATTTCTTTATTGGGCCGCCGTTTTTCTTTGTTGGGCCGAAATTGTCGAGCTCGGGCAGTCATTAAACAATGCCATTTTAAACGGATTGAGGTATTTTTTTTAAGCCCAAATGTATTTCAAGAAAATAATACTAGCAATGAATGAAAGAGCCTTATTTTCAGCCCAGGCCTGGCTGTACCCGGAACCTCTTTCCCCACTAAGTCTTATTTACAACTTTACATTACAAAATTTTATCATGGAGAGGTAGGGTTACTTCGTATATCCATTAAAATAGGGGTGTGCATGATTCGGGTCTCGCCCACAAAAATCGAAAATCGAACCGAATCGAACTCGAATTAAAACCGAACCGAACAATAAAATCAGTTTTTGAGTCATAACCGAACCGAACCGAATTACAATTAATAATGAACCGAATCGGTTTATGAATCGGCTATGGGTTTAGCAAAATGAAAACTAAACCGAACCGAAAACGAATTACAATTAATAATTAGAATTAATACTTTTTATATACTCTCTCTGTTTCAAAATAATTGTCCTCTTTTAAATTTTTAAAGTCTTTATTTTCAACTTTGATTTTAAATATTTTTGTTTGTGTGATATAACATGTGATTTAAAATATATAAATGAATTGGTTTTTATAATAAAAAAATATTAAAAATTAAAGTTAATAAAGAAAGTTTTAAAAAAATTAATAAAGAACAATAATTTTAAAACGGAAAAAATATTAATTAAAAATATCTTAATTTTACACATAGTCAATACTCAACAGTCAATACCTTCTATTCTACCACACAATAAAAATCCCTTTATCTTTGTGTCACCTGCCTTCCATTCTAATCAAACCTCAGAAGTGACCATGAAATTAACAGTTTTCATAGAACTTGCCAAAGTTATTATCCCACGGATCACCTTCGATTTATAATCATCCGTTAAGTGCCATACATTCATGTTGAACAAGTAGAATATAAAAGAAAGAATACCAGGAGAAAGATGAAATGAATCGTGATCCTCGTTCAAATTATATAAGATATACCGACAGCTTGAACGAAGAATATAGCTAATTTGATCTAAGAAAAAGAAAAAAAAAGTACACTATTCGGTTCTCGGTTAGACCCATAAATCGAACCGAATAAGAATTCGGTTTTCGGTTCAGTTCGGTCTTGACAAAAAATTTTTAATCGAATTATCCAAATCGAAGTAACCGAATAACTCGAGAACCGAACCGATGAACACCCTTACATTAAAATCATATCATATTAAATGAAAAGTTTAATATAGACTCAATATTTTTCAAAAACTCAATGAACAAATTCTAGTCATTATTTTTTCATCAAACTAAAAAAATCCACTCACATCCTTTTTAAAAAAAAATATCTTATAAATCGTTAATCGTTACGAAAAACGAATCATATCATCGCAACGAGAATTAAATCATATTTCTATAGAGGAGCATTCTATATACTTTCGACGAATTTTTTTCGTGTTTTTTTGTGAGCATCAAATTTTACGTCATAAAAAATCACATATGATTTATAAAATCAGAGTTGATTTGTTATTTTAAAAATCACATGTGATTTATAAAAATCACACGTAATTTTAAAATAACAAATCACACGTGATTTTCCAGTCACAACAACACTAAAATAAAAATTCGGAAAAAAATTCGTCGAAAGTATATCGAAGTGCGTGTCTATTGAAAGATAAAAAACTGGCGTCACGATGGTGTATTTTTTGTCGTTTAACGATTTACCGTTTGCAACGTATTTTATTTTAGGAAATAGTTGAAAAGTGAATTATTTTGTTGTTCAAAGGATTTTTAAACAATTATGGGTATCTCAAATCATCATATCAAACTTTTAGATGCAAACTTTATCTTCTATGGAACCAATATTAGAGAAGATTTTATGTTTGCATTAAGACTACCCATAGTAAGGAGCCACGTGATCTAATTTTTTCTTCTCACTTCAGCTTTCTTTTTTCCGTGATCTACATGTGACTTTTTAAGCACAATAAGACGATCTACATTCTTTTCTTTCTTTTTTAATTTTTTAACAACAAAACTAAAATTCATTAACAATAAAAAACATTACATAAAATAAAAAAAAGAAATTAAAATACGGTATTTAAAAACAATACGAGAACTAAAACACAAATTTCACGACTACACGTCTCTATAGATCCTAACAAACTCTTCTTTCTCAGCCATGCTTCAAAGCAACTCGTTCCTAGCCAACATCATGTTATTGGCGTTTCTCATGTCTGCTCCAGTGAGCCTTTCAAAATTTTCTCAACCTCGACAAAGGGATTATCTGGCTGCGAACCTAACCTGATTATTTCAGGCGTACGTAGTCGAATTCTATATGCAAAGCGACGAAACAAGTTCATCATTTCCTCCTCCAATGCGGCCTCAACATTAAGTTCTTCTCGTAGTTTCATAAGGATAGTTTGTCGCACATCATTTGATTCAGTAGCCATACTTTTTGAAATAGTAGTGAAAAGAGTTTTTGAAATGATAGTGAGGAGAGTTTTGAAATGAAGTTGTTTTAAAAGAATGAGGGTGAGTGGTGTTTATATGGGGAAAAGTATCCGTTGGGAAGAATATATGTATCTGTTGCATAGATGTGCACGTACGAAATCAAACAAACTAAATTTTTATTCTTTTAAATAAAAATACAAATTACAATACGAAAACTAGAACACAATAGTCTTATTTGTGTTTTACATCCATCTAAACAAATTTAGTATTGATTTGATGTTCTATTTTTGTCGCCTTTCTAAATAAGCATTTTGCATCTCGTTAGCTATATCAAATTCTTCTTTCAAAAAAGTGTCAATCAAAGCACGTTTCTCTTGCGAAATGTCATTGCATTCCCCGTAGGCTTTCCTCATATGTGCTTGCATTGTCAAATTCCATGGCTAAGTTCATAATCGCTAGCTGACAAACTCTATCATCCTCAATTTGTTTATGAACCATTGTTTTGATTTCATCGGTGGTATGTGAAAGCGAACACGCATGAAGATTTTTAAGTAGAGATAAAAAGTGTATAAAATATGGAAGAGTTGATGAAATTGTATAAAGTGTATATAAATTGTGTATAAAATGATAAAATAAATAGGGTTTTTATACTGTTAAAAAGGGTTTAAATTTTGAAAAGTAATTTTTTTATACACAAAAGTATTTGTTATTTTTTTATTTGTGTGTAGAATTGGTTGGCTTCACGGCCCATTTCTCTCAAAATCCACTCAGCGACCGACTCGATAAAGGAGTTGCAGTGGTGGTGACTCGATCGGGACACGGTCTACTTACCACAAAGATTTACCAAGAAAAGCACATACTCTTTTAAAGGATGTTAATTTATCATTCAAGACCTTCACTAGTCCAATGAGGAATTGGTCACATGTTTATTGAGAGTGTAACTATAATGCTAGGTTTCTATATGCTTAAGAACTTTTTTGGGTCACGAGTTGACAATGAGGAATTGGTCACATGTTTATTGACAAGTAGTATCTAGTAAATGCCTAGGTTTTATATGCTTTAAGAACTTTTGGGTCACGTTGAACGTGTCGCGATTTAAAGCAAGCAAAGTTTTTGAGTGGGTATCGAATCATTGGAATTTTAAATGCACCAAAGAAGGTAAGTTTTTTGTGAAAAGAGATAAATCCATTCACACTTTTATGGGTTTGTATTTGATGCGGTGAGTGGAAAGTGGTGATGTTGAAGTTTTGGGATTGGATCGCAACTAGCTAAGGGGGAAGCATTTTTTGACTTGTATATTTTATCTGTACATGCATCTACTTTTCATTTTCAATATCTTTTTGGTTTGATTTTAGCAAACCAATAATTTGTCTATATTTTTTAGTTACATTTTCCACCAAGCATACATGCTAGTATTGTTACTCTACATGGATGGACTTTAATTGGGATTGAAATTGCCACAACCCTTCTAAAATTTTGAGGTTTTACTTGCATTTGTTTAAAGTAAATACAATTTTTGCCCTCTCAAATTAATTGATATAACGAGCGATCCTCTTAACAAGTTCGGTTTATGCTACTCCATCCGTTCATATTAATTGTTTGATAGTCCATTACTAAAATGGATATTTAATTACGATATATCAGCTTTTCCAAAATATCTCTGATAAAAAAATTCAAAATTCAAACAAAGCTATATAATTGAATTGATGAAGGTAAATCTGTCATTTGCAAAAAGCTTGTGTTCTTTAAACAAAAAAATTACTTTGAGATATATTAGTAATTTATTGTACTGATAAAATTAACTTAAGAGAAGTGGATGATTATGAATAACAATTATCGACAATACAATCATTCATCTATACTAGTTTTTTATTTTCATGTTGCCATTTATCAATGTGTGATAACTTCTAGGATTCGTTTTCACGATTTTTTGGATTTAAGAGGTGTGTGAAACTATACGTGCATGGGATATTACGAAATTTACAAACCGAATAATTCAAATACTCCCTCCGTCCCTAAATAAGTGTCCACTGTTGACTTTTGAAGTCATTCTTTTGCAACTTTGACCTTAATTATTTTTTTTGTGTTATATAATACTTGATGCAAAATATATGAATAGATTGAGTTTTAAATGTATTTTCATTGATATAGTTTTCATTAAGTATTATATAACATAAACAAAATAATTTAAGGTCAAACTTGATGAAAAAAGACTCTAAAAGTCAATAATGAACACTTATTTAAGGACGGAGGGAGTAATTAATTAGAGTCTAAGGCACAATAGCGTGATAGGAGTATTTTAGAGATTTTGATTTTTGTAGTATGTTTATGGAGATCAATATGCATGTTGATTATATGACAAACATAACTACCAAACTTACATACTAATTAACCAACACACAATCTTACATACTCCATCCGTCCCATATTTATTTTTTACATCTCTATTTCGGGTTATCCCAAGTTAATTGTTCACTTCAAAAAATAGATAGAGAATTTTCTGCAAGTTTAGCATATTACCTTCGCTTGAGGTTATTATAACAACCATAAAAGAAATTCTAAATTAATTAGTTAAGGGTAAAATTGTTATTCTGTAAAAAATAAAAAATAAAAAGCTGTAATGATGATGTTTTTCTTAAACTTTAAGCTTTTTTTCAGTGAACAATTATTTTGAAACGGAAAGAGTACTAATAACTAACACACAATATGTTAGTCTTTTATGGAAAAAGTCGTTTATACCCTTGGAACTACCCTTCGGCATTCATTAAAAGTTCAAACCAAACAGTCCCTTAAAAAACTTTTAGCTACTGGTTCTCACTTTTAATTCTGAGCTTATATATATTCACAAAATAACTTTGAACTTTAAGCCAATATTACGTGGTAGCTAGGAATTTAGTCATATACACGGTGCATTCCTAATGGTCAGTTAGCAAGAATGTTATGTTCGAGTAATAAACCTATGGAATCTGAATGAGTGGTGAAGGCTTTTAGGTTACATGTCTCTCTAAAAAGAAGTTATGGGGTTGACTTTAAAGGTCGAAAGGTACATTTCCTTTATCATGGTGTGATTTTTGGGATCAAGTTGTTTAGTTGAAGTGAGTTACTATAAGTCATGTCATGCAATCATGAAGTGACTAGTCGACTTGATTCATTGAAACGTGCCAAAGTTATTTATCGATATATGAAAAATGTTAGTGCTTCACGTATCTTACATTTTCTTGATTTGAATTGTTAATACAAAATTAGGGGTGGTGTTAAGAATGATTCGGGCTTACCAGAAAACAGGTTTTCGAGGTAATACGGGTAACTTTGAAAAGAGCACCGTCAGTCTTATCAAGTTCTGAGGTGAGTTTGTGCTTCCTAAACCACCCGCAGATATCCTTAGGTTCTTGTCATAGTCATCTGGAGTTACGCATCCATTGCGGCTATCCGGACGTACCGGAATTGTCTTTATGGTTGTCGCGGATTCCGGGCTTTTCCTTACTCTTGGTATAGTATTTGCGACTACCTAGCCGTATATCCTTGTTTCGTGCGAGATCTCGACTCTATGAGTCTGGAGATACACTATACGTGATCAGTAATGTACATCATTATTTGTTTTTTATTGTTTGTGACCAATTAAGTATAAACTTAGCAAATATCATATATACTGAAACTAAGAAACCCGCATGGCCGCATGAGTAAAGAATTGATGTAAAAGAAGTGATTTGTACGCAATATTATATATCAACAAAAATATTAACCAATCCAGCAGGAGAGAGGTACGAGTGTTATGTTATTATAAGTATATAGAAACAGTTTATATAAACTAGCGTTATACATGTATTTTTCAACTTTGCTGAATCGTAATATAGGAGTATACAATATACATATATGATCAAAAGAGTTTGACACTTAGGACTCTTGTAACAAGTATCACATTAGCTATTAATCCTTGGTAAGAAAAAAGATCGATATGCAATGTATCTTTTTACATATTGATGTACAAGGACCTATCACCTATGCATATTACATAATATCACCCCGCTCTATATATATCCAACTTCTTTAAAAGGCAACCTTTGAATAATAGAGATCAACGTACTCCCAGTAGGCAATTAGCCACATAGATGTCAACGTACTTCAATTCCTAAACTGCCAACACAACTCATCCATGTTCCAAAATGTGCTAGCCAAGTCACCATCTTTCAACCAATCCGCTTCGGCCACATGGAACTCTGTAGCTGACAAATCATTGTGTACTTGGGGGTGCATGTCTAAATGAAAGAACCCCATGTCACAATTATCGATATCTACATGGTAATAGTCATTGTTCAGGAGGGATGAGTTGTAGTAAGAAATGTCCCCATTTGGGTAATTTGTTTGTGAGTTTGAAATTTCCGGCAACACCACTGCTGTGGAATATGATGAACATATGCTTGGACTTGGATTAGAGTTCTCGATTTCGCTTTGTCGGTTAAATGATGATAGTATTAGGGTGTTATCGGCGGCTCGTGGTAAAGGGCTCGAGTCATTTTCATCGGGTAGTGTGGTTGAAGTATAAGTTGATGATGATGACGACAAGGAAGAGTTTTGCTCAACCCTTTCAAGTAATCTTGGCATCCAAAATCGTCGAAGTGTTTCCACGAACCTCTTGCTATTAGAGTCGATTTTAAGGTGACGTGCTTGTTTTTGTACCCTTGTTCTCCAATAGTTTTTAATCTCATTGTCTGTTCTTCCAGGCATATGGCGTGCAATTTTCGACCATCTTCAAAAACAAAAAAAAAGAATCATAACATAATTAGTACTGTAATTTATAGTTTCTATTTAGCAAATCACACATGATAAGCTTGTAACCTCACCTATTACCCCACTTGGAATGGAGTTCAAGGATTAAAAGTTGTTCTTGTGGGGTTAGATTTCCGCGCTTAATATCAGGTTTTAAATAATTCAACCATCTTAGCCTGCAACTTTTGCCCGTTCTGTTTAATCCTGTTAATATCGATAAAAGAATCATATCCTTGAAGATTCAAGATACGCAAACACGAAATACAAATAAACGTGAATTCATTTTAATGTTATATGTACCTGAAAATTTTGCTAACGAGTTCCAACGGCCCTCACCGTGACTATTAACATAACGGATTAGAAGGTTGTCTTCGTCAAGTGTCCATGGACCTCTTCGTATCTCATCAAAGTTTCCTTCTTTGCACGAACCACCCATGTTCTTATTGAATATTAGAAAGATAAGGAAAGCAATTGAGTGTTGTTAAAAAGAAGTGGATGTCTACGTGCTTATAAAGAGATCCTCAAGATGTTTGTATTGTAAAAGTTGATAAAAAGAAAATAGTGAAGTACACCCTTTAGTAAAGTTGATTTCCACAAGAGAATTTTGAATTTATTGATCGATACAAATACGAAGGAATATAGGAAACACGCTAGATTGTGAGTCTTGTCTTAATTCGTACTTAGATCCAAATGCGGGGGTAGGATTTTTACTTAAAGGGGCTTCAAAAATTAAACGATAGTATTGTCTTTTATAATTTAAATTATTCATTTATAAATTTTGTTGACATGTTTATAGAATAAGTGAGGTGAATATAAAAAAAATAGTAAAAAAAGGGTTTGTAATCTAAGTAATTAATGAATGAACTTGGTTGATTAGGATCGCTCAACACTCACTAATCACCTTACTATCTCCGCGCTGCTTCGATTATCTATGCAAAGGTCCATGAAAAAAAAATGAAATAGAAAAATCTTTTCTAATTATTCGAGACTAGACAAGAATGAAGAATATCTCACGTTTGTCAAAGGTAGAGAAAGAACCAAGAAAACCACACTAGAGATACCTTTGAGAATATCGTCATTTAATTATGTCATGTATAACATCCCACCCTTAGCCGAGTACTAAAATCCCTAAAAACCTCCCTTAGACTGACCAAAAGTCCTGACAAAAATCATCCAAATACGATAGAAAGATTTTTGCACAAAAGTTAAAACACCAATATATGTAAAAAACATCCCTCTAAGGAAGAATTTTTTTTGCCGAAGTAATAAGAACACGTTTCACCACTCAAGGATGATATTGCAAATAGTATCGGCTAGAGATGACTTGTACCACAAACAAAACCACAGGGATTAAATTTTGCAGTTTACTCAAATTTAATTACTCATATAATAAAATTAGATGAACATTTTAAAGAAATCAGTAGGTGAATATAAAAAAATAGTTAAAAAAGGGTTTGTAATCTAAGTAATTAATGAATGAACTTGGTTTAGTTCTTATCTCCGCGCTGCTTCGATTATCTATGCAAAGGTCCATGAAAAAAAATGAAATAGAAAATCTTTTCTAATTATTCGAGACTAGACAAGAAAAGAAGAATATCTCACTGTTAGTCAATGGTAAAGAAAGAACCAAGAAAACCAACACTAAGATCACCTTTGTAGAATATTCGTCATTTAAAAATGTGTCAAGTGTACGTATTACTATTAGGAATAATCACGAATGACTAGTGTTTTGACTAGAGACGTCTAGAAATATTCTCAGCCACATAAGAATACTATGAAAAATGTTTATTATAAGGGACCCAAAGAGCCTGACGATCCCATAGGTATTCCTATGTAGATATTTCTCTGTTCTTTGAACAGGAATCTACTGCATATCAAAATAGTACTAGTCCAAAAATTATAGGACGAAAGAGATCTACTTGTCAAATGATTTATTCTTGGGTTACTATGTTCATATCATAGGAAATTAGGAATAAAAACTCACTATTAATGTCTATTAAGCTATCTTTTTATCTTACTCTAAAGCGAGATCAAATCATAACCAGCACCAAAAAACTCAACCAGTGATTAAAACCTGCCTTCTCTATAAAATATTCATACTATAGAACCTGTGTAGTTTAGTGTAAAACTATGAAGGTCTTATTTAGTGGCTGATAAGAAAGAACTCTCCCCATGAAATCTTAGAAGGAACACGTTCCGCATTGATCATAAACCTCCTAGAAAATATAATTCAATCGATGAGATTATTCCATAGTCTCATCACTCGTGGATTGTTCATATACAATGCATAAAGTTTCGTTTGCCATGAATAGTTTGGATTAAAAATCTGGTATTGCTTGTAATGTACATTAGTTCGTCATGATTTTATTAACCAATTGGGGCATGTACCCTAATCGTACCATAATCGTTGTTGACGTCTCGTCGCTTCGTGAATCATGAATATGAGATACGTAGGAAAAGACACACATGATGCAAACTTGTAATGATACATGACGTACTTATGAGCATTGTTTTAACGTTAATCAAACACAAATATTTCTTGCAATATCTAAGTTTGTGGATAAGATGGGTGATAGTTGTGATATGATAACTCATACATAGTGGGAACAACTTTTAGAACTTAGTTTAGTTAACTAGTTTGAGTATGGTGGTAGGGGTCATTGGAAGCGAGATTGTGATGCAAGTAAGGCGTGGTATGCATCGATTTTTTTATTAATGGGGTTTTCCACATTTAGGAAAACTTTATCAACATGGATGTCTTTTTCATTTATTCTAGTTTCTGTATTCTTTAATCTATAACTTGTTTTCTTTGTTGAAATGTTCAATACATCATACGAGCTATTCCTTGTGAGTGGACAATGACTGGCACAAAAAGCACTCGGAATCAATTCATCATTTTTTTGTGAATTAAGCTATACTATATACGTATTCATAGAGAATTAAATAAATATACTTGTCCATAACTAAATTTGGGGGCCTAAATTCAGAGGCTTTGATTTACATGACATTTAAAATGATTGATAATACGGATTTACATGACAATTAAAATGATTAATGAACATGGCATGATGTTCTTAATTCCTTAGAAATCTTTTTCCAAGAAGTTATTGTAAAAGCATACGGTCTTTTTCTTGTTGACGCCATAAAATGGAAAATCATTTTTCTCTCTCTCCAAATGCCCCATATATGATTTGGATAAATCTATACTACATTAGAGGGTGGAGTGTGGTAACGAGCCTAGCTCGTCATTGCCTACATGACATACTCTCTCTCTTCTTCATTTGCTAGTCACCACACCAACTTGTCTAGCCACTTTTAATTTGTTCGTATCTCGTCATTGCAGTGAGTCAAATAAGGACAATTTTTTTTTATCTTTTATCTTTTTATTTATTTATAAATGTATGTGTTTGTGTGTGAGTGGTGGGGCCAAAATAATGAGATATGTGTGTGTTACGAGTGAAATGATATTTTTGAGTGGGAGTGAGATGCTGACGTGGCAGCCTGTGGGGCCCAAATGAAGAGATGCATCTCTTCACTATACTTCTCCCTCTTAGGCTGGACGAAGTGGGAGTAAACTCACTTAGGTGAGTTTACCACTCACGCGCGAGTGCCACTCCGGTGGTAAAACTCACCTAGGTGAGTTCCATTTCCATGGTGAGTTTCGTATGAATTTGGTGCACACTATGTGGTAAACTCACATATGTGAGTTTGATAAATGGTGGGCCCCTCTCTTTATATATATTGTATTTTAATTAGTTGTGAGTGTATGTGGGTATATAGTGGGGTATATTTTATATTAAGTGGGTATTTTAATGAAATGTGAGTTTTAGTGGTAAGGTGAGTTCTTATTACGGTTGAAATGTGAGTTGTAAGGTGAGTTTTATTTGAAGAGAGAAAGCTGATGTGGCGCTGATGTGTCAGGTGGTTTTACCACCACCACTCCATCCAGCCTTACAAAGCATTTTTCACCTATTCTTGAAAAAGTAATAATTGAAAGTTGAAATTATCTAAGGAAACATTGTATCACATTAAAATCATATTAAAATCGTATTTACGGAAACATTGTATCACATTAAAATAGTATGGAAGCAGAATGCTAATTTAGGATAATTTGAATGCTAATTGTTAATTTGAATGCTACACAATGCTAATTGTTAATTTGAAGCTAATTATGGAAGGGATTAATGGGCACATTAATCTCTCATAATTTTCATTGACTATAATTTGGGTAAATCCCCTATAAATAAAGATCACAATTGCATGAAAAACACACAAAAACATAAACATTTATTCTTCTCAATATCCAGCTTCATCACATTCACACTTTTTTGCTTTCGTTTTGATTCTCAGTTTTAGATACCATGTTATGCGTATCATCGTAAACCACTTCTACAATGTTTTCATACTAATTTATTCATTATCTTGGTCATATTTTATTTTAGCCACCGTCTGCCGTCACAAATTTTCGCCGCCAGAAACGAAGTTGCCTCCGGGATCGCCGCCGGAAACGAGGTTGCTGTCAGAAACTGCTGCCACCATATCTACTATTGTATGTTCTTTTTTTAAGTTTTCAAGCTTTTTTTTATGGTTTAAGATCCTCTAAAGTTCATTTGAACTTTAGAGGTATTTACTTCTATATCTATACTCCTTACATAGGAGATTTACCCGATTATTGAAAAGCTGAAAAGTTAAAAGTTGAAAAAGTAAAACAAGGCAAGTACAACTCTACATTGAAAGTCAAATGTGATTCAAGGCTACACGAGCACAAGGCTTGTACCGAATAGAAAGGAAAGTACAAGGCTATATTGAAAGTAAAATGTCATTCAAGGCTATGTAGGAAACTATCTTTATTACAAATCTGTTGGAAACTATTGAAGGAATGTCTGCAACTTTTTAGGAACTATTGAAGGAATGTTTGACAATGTTGAAGACTTTTTAGGAATGTATTACAATGCAATTTGAGGCTAATTATGGAAGAGATTAATGGGCACATTAATCTCTCATAATTTTCCATTGACTATAATTTGGGTAAAAATCCCCTATAAATAAGGTTCACAAGTGCATGAAAAAAATTACAAAAACTAAACACTATTTTTCAATATTCAGCCTTCATACATTTCACACTTTTTTTTTGCTTTCGTTTTTGATTCTAGTTTGAGATTACCATGTTATGAGTATCATCGTAATCCACTTTCTACATGTTTTTCTACTAATTTATTCATTATCTTGGTCATATTTTATTTCAGCCACCGTCTGCCGTCACAAATTTTCGCCGCCAGAAACGAAGTTGCCTCCGGGATCGCCGCCGGAAACGAGGTTGCTGTCAGAAACTGCTGCCACCATATCTACTGTTGTAAGTTCTTTTTTTAAGTTTTCAGGCTTTTTTTATGGTTTAAGATCCTCTAAAGTTCATTTGAACTTTAGAGGTAAAGTTCCCTCACAAAGATGAAAGCGGGTCCTACTGCGGGACTCGATATTCTTTACCTTTGTGAGAGAACTTTACCTCTAAAGTTCAACTGAACTTTAGAGGAGCCTTACCCTTTTTTTTATCTATCTTTACTTCTATATCTATACTCCTTATCTATACTCTTTATAAAAGAGATTTACCCAAAGTTAAAAGTTGAAAAAGTTAAACAAGGCAAGTACAACTCTACATTAAAAGTCAAATGTGATTCAAGGCTACACCAGCACAAGGCTTATACCGAATAGAAAGGAAAGTACAAGGCTACATTGAAAGTGAAATGTCATTCAAGGCTATGTAGGAAACTATCTTTATTTCAAAGCTGTTGGAAACTATTGAAGGAATGTCTGCAACTTTTTAGGAACTATTGAAGGAATGTTTGACAATGTTGAAGACTTTTTAGGAATGTATTACAATGCCACGGCTGTTGGACCAATAATGTTATAAACGAAAAGTTAGGGTACTTAGTATGTATTATGTTTATGTATTAATGTTAATTCTGTATAAACCCAATTAGTTTGTTGGGCTGGGTCATAGGATAACGGTATAAACCGTTTTAGAGGGTCATACCTTTTAGTATTATTGAATCGGTTTGTGCCTCTTCTGTATAAACCGTTGTGTTGGTTCCTTGGCACCGATTCAATTGGTATAAATAGGTCAAGTTCTGTAATCAATCTATCATCTAATATATGTTCAATCTATTAGTTATATATTCGATTACTTGTATATCAGTTTCTGCAATCTTTTGTTTACTTTTCTGTTACAAGTTTTCTGTCCCAAACACTCTTGTTCCATTCATACCGAAATCATGAAACCTTACAATCTGAGGAAAAGACTTTATCGAAGGCCACATGTTAACAGTGGTATCAGAGCTTCGGATTGGCAACAAAGAAGAAACTACAACAATCGATTAGATGACAACTTTCTTGAAGGCTTGAAGAATCTGTCCTTGAACCCTCGCACAATACGAAACAGACGCATCCCAAGAAAAAGATGTTTCATATGCAGGAAGAAGGGACATACAAGGCATAATTGTCCTTCAAAACAAGTTGCAAACGATCCTATGGACAAAAGTCTGATGGCCAACGATCAAGTCAAGATGGACGCTGACTATGTGCAGTTACACTGGACTAAAGGGAGATTTTCTTGTGGAAGGAACGGACAAGGGCAATTGGAAACAAATTTTGGTATGTTAGTAATAAATATTACAGACATATGTCTCTTAAATAGGAATTATTGTAAGATTGAATGGTTGTTTTTTGGTGGTAGACTCGAATCCCAAAATCCTTCTTTTTTTCACCATGAGTAGGAGACGTTGTGTAAAGAACTGACAAAGCAAAACATTATGAAATAATGTGTGTCATTTGTACCAAAATAGGAATAAATGTGTTAAGCCTACACCAATTGGCGTGCCAAGGCTTTGAAGTGCAGGCTAGAGGTACAACATGCGTTATTAAAAGAATGTTTGAAGAAGCAAATGAGGAGATGACAATGGAAGAAGTACTCGAGATTCAGAATGGATATCTTGAAAAATACTTTCAAGAATTCATCACATCCACAACCAACGAAGGAAGAGATAGTGCTGATACTAATCTAATCAAGCAGGAAGTCGTGAGACCACTCAAGTCTTCAAAAGGGAAATGATTAGATAGTGACGAAGGGAATTCAAAATGCATTATGTAGGCTGGTTTGGATATAGATTCTGATCAAGATACTTACTCAGGGAACAAATATACAAGACAACTCACTGTTAACTCGTTTGAAGGGTTCATAAGGTTCATGAAACTTGCAAACAACAACAAAGTTGTATTGAAGCATAGAGAAATCTTCAGGGAATGTTTCGAGAGTATGCTTAAATGGTTCCACAACACTTACATCGAGGGCGATGTAACTAAACTCATGCCTCTAACGATTGGTGGATATGAAATTTGCCTCTTCGATCTTTACAAATTGGTTAAATGCTTTGGTGGATATGAAAGATTGAACTACAAGATGAAATGGGATGAAGTGTCTTTAGGCTTCGGATTCTCGGGATTGTATGGACTCAGGTTTAAAGAAATCTATGTCCACTATCTGCTGATCCCAGAAACTTACTTTGAGGTAGCGAAAGTAGGGCTGACAAGTACAGATGATTATATCAGGGAAAATTGCCTAGTGACAGGAAACAACGAGGTTTCAATGATGTCCGAGCAGGTCAATAAAGTGGATATAGAGGGTACAAGTCGCGATTGGGAACAGATAACGAGCATCAAGCAGGAAAGGGAAGGCTGGAACTTCATCTCATAAAGACAAGTGAAGAAGACTTGATTGCCGTCTATAACATTAGGGGGTGAATGTTGGACCAATAATGTTATAAACGCAAAGTTAGGGTACTTAGTATGTATTATGTTTATGTATTAATGTTAATTCTGTATAAACCCAATTAGTTTGTTGGGCTGGGTCATAGGATAACGGTATAAACCGTTTTAGAGGGTCATACCTTTTAGTATTATTGAATCGGTTTGTGCCTCTTCTGTATAAACCGTTGTGTTGGTTCCTTGGCACCGATTCAATTGGTATAAATAGGTCAAGTTCTGTAATCAATCTATCATCTGATATATGTTCAATCTATTAGTTATATATTCGATTACTTGTATATCAGTTTCTGCAATCTTTTGTTTACTTTTCTGTTACGAGTTTTCTACTATTGAAGGAATGTCTGCAACTTTTTAGGAACTATTGAAGGAATGTTTGACAATGTTGAAGACTTTTTAGGAATGTATTACAATGCCACGGCTGGCAGGAACTATTGAAGGAATGTATGCTACTATTCAAATGCAATACACGGCTGAAAGTTTTGCAATACACAGCTGGCAATGGTCTTTTCAAGAATCCTATATAAACAACCACAAGATCATAATTCATCTCATAATCGAAAGAAAGGGAGGAAATGAAAAACCAAAAAAATGTCAAACCTACTGGTTCATTCAGTTATATCGATGAACCTACTAGTTCGTTTTGTATGTAAACCAATATTTTGCGACGTGAAGCCTTCTGAGCTTCGAGTCTTGGATAACAAAATATGCTCACCTTCTGAGATCAAAAGGTTTGGCAACGCAATTGAAGAGGCTAATAACGTTGTGGGACTCGCATTCGACACAACCAAAGGGTATAGTGTTATTCATTATAACACATTTCTTAACGTTCTTATAATTTTCTTTAGTTGAACGATCTAACCGTATATATTTTGTAATAGGAACTGGTCGAACATGGTAATATAGGCAACAGACTTGGTAAAAGAAAGCTTGATTGAGATCGATAATGAAAAAAATTGAACTTACCCTGCAAAAGTCTTGTACTAAACAAGCCTTTGTGAGAACTGACGTTTTGCTACTATTTACAACAATTCGATTCATTTTTTTGATAGCCAATAACAGCCTATTATGGTTGGTAAATGTAAATTAGATGCAAATACTAACAATTTATTGTACCTTATTCTATTTATATCTTTTAATAAAAGCCTTTTGCTCATTCTCTTAGTTTTCAAATAATCAAGCTGCAAAATTTAAAAAGTATTAAACCACAATCACTAATCTAAATATTATAAGATTTACACTTTAAATACAATTCACACTTTAATACACCTCTTCGTCAACCAAAATTCAGTTTGTGGATTTAATGGACAGTATTAAAGATGGTCCCAATTCAATACCTTTAAGCCACTCCCCAACTCAACTGCATATCAAGGGCCTGCTGTTACCTTCAAGGTTGTATCCCCAGCTTTGAGAGTGTACAAATTCTAATGTCTGCTTTAATACCAAGAGTATATCAACAATCCTGTAAAGCTATTAATGATCTGGGAGTTACGAACCCAGGATCAGTATAAATGAGATAGGAACTTCTTTGGTTTCCCATGTATTCTAACTTAGTTTTCTTAAGGGCAAAGGTCATAAATGACTAACTTACTTATCCCAATTTACTGTTGTTCCTAGTCAACTCTATAAAGGTACACACAAACATGTATACATTCAAATTTTGAACAAAATGAATAACTTTCGGTTATATTTCTAACGATTGTTATTTTATTATTGCATCGTTAGTCCTTTATATACTATATTTATTTTCTAGATCTGACTCGTCCAAGTGTATCCTTCTCACGAATATTTGTCTTTTTATTATATATATATATATATATATATATATATATATATATATATATATATATATATATATCAAAAACCGGGTTGACCCGTGTCACTTCAAATTCGATGGGTCTAACCGGGTTTCGAAAATATAAAAAACGGTTTTATTTTGACCTGTTTTTTAGACCGGAATCGGTTCAGCCGGTTGAACCGGACCGGTCGAACCAGGTTTCAAAACATTATGTTTAATCCCAAATCATCAAACTTTTATTATTTTTCTTTTATAACCCATAAATCTTTTTTATAACTACAACTATATACCGTTGGGAATTTCCGTCGCTTTGCGCGAATACTCGCCTAGTATAATTGCAAAGTATAAGAAAACATACTATATCCTCTGCAAGGTTATAAATAGCGTGAAGCGTGGCGTAGCGGCATAGCCAAGCCTCAAGCTTTAGCGTGAGGCGTTGCGTCATAGCGTTTTTAAGGCGTGACTCAAGGCGGCAAAAAATATTTATAGAGTGGTCAATATTAGTTAGCTACTAGGATTAAAATTGAGTAACGGGGTTACTAATACCGAATCCCATACAACCCAAAGCATAAATACTTGTAAATAAGCTCAAATCCATGAAATTTTTGAAAGCTTCAAAAAAACTCACGCTATAGCGCGCTATAGCGCGCTATATGGCGCCTTATTGCACGCCACGCCTCAAGATGACGCCTTGGCCTGTTTCGTAACGTGGAGGCTACGCCTCGCGCTATAGCGCCGCTATAGCGCGCTATGGCGCCGCTATTTAGAACCCTGACATTAGACAATAATTATGGGACAGATGTTGGATAATCTTGATCGGTCAAGTCGGTTCAGTGGGTCACGGGTCAGTGGGTAGTCCACAGCTTGATCGAGTATTATGGAAGTGTCATATTCCTTTGTTGGTTTCCTGTTTTGTAGGAGTAGTGGCACATGCACAACCACATTTATTTACCTTTATTAGTTTACTCTTTTAGTATAAACAGGTCAGCTTGTAACAGTATGAGATTGTATTCAGTTTCCTTTTAATATAC
>BQNB010058929.1:0-37552 GCA_026074375.1 Tanacetum coccineum
TTTTTATTTAACCTCACACTTTTTATAAAAATGTCACAAACATTTTTATATCTTTTACAAAAACATTTTTAGATTTAAACGAAATGTTTTATTCAAATAAATATTTTGAATTCAATTTTTCTACCAAAAAACGGCTAGAAATGTTCTAGAAAATACCTCTCCTAGAAAAGACAAAAAAGGGAGCGTCTAGGCTGGGCGGCCCCCTTAATTATAAAGGGCGACCCCCTTAATTATTAAGGGGGCTGACCCTTATTTAAGGGGACCGCCCAGACAGTTTTTCAGGTCAGAAGGCCTATAAATACTAGACTATTCCCCACTGATTTTCTCACCTTTTGCACACACTTTCTTTCTGTTCTAAATCAGTTTATACTCTCCTTTCATTCCTTTGATCATTTAATCATAAAGCTTTGTTTCCAAGTGATCCAAGCTTTGATCCTCAAGTACAAGAGAAGAATACTTCCTACCATCAAGTGAAGAAGTATTATAGCTTAGTGTGTGCCCTTTCAACCTTGTTGCAATTATATCATATCTTGTAAATCATTTGTGTATATTGTGAAGGTGTGTATCGTAGTTGTGTATATTAAGTAGTTTGTGGTGATCATTATAAGTATAGTTAGATCGGGGTGATCTTAGTAAGTAGTGTTAGATTGGTGTGATTAAGATAGTGTTTAGTTGAAGTGAAGTTGTGAAGAGAAGTATAGAAAGGTTGTGAAGAAGTTGTGAAGTGAAGTGAAGTTGTGGAGTAAAGTGAAGTTGTGAAGTGAAGAAAAAGTTGTGTGGTGAAGCGAAGTAGTGAATTGTCGTGAAGTAGTGTGGTTAGTTGTGATAGATTGGTTCTACCTAGGATTAGAACTCGACATTTCGCTTAGTGTCGGAAATTAGTGTAAGCTAAGTTATGTACGGTTTTCTCCGCCTAAAGGGAGCTTGTTGGCATAGTGAATAAAACTCTTGTTAGAAACACAAAAAGTATCGGTCACTTCTAATAATAGTTAGTCGAAGCCCGTAGTTAGTCAATATAATGTTTAGTAATCTAATAGGGCCAAAAGGCCCATGGAAAGCCCACAAAGCTCCCATGGCCGGCCAAAATAGTAGTATAAATACACCTCTTCATGCCTTTGAGAGGTGGTTGATTGTTCATTATTCACACACTTAATACATTTTTCTTTCATGTTTACTTTCTCTCTCTAAATTGTTCATCCAACCACTCTCTCTAAAACAACTCTCTTCCTCTTTCAATGTATGTTAACTTGATTGTTCTTCAATTGGTATCAAGAGCCATGGAGTGGTGTGCTTAGATTTTGTGTTTACTTGTTTTGGTTCGTGTCTTTTACTTCAAAAAAGGCCTCGTTTTTTGATTTTTTTCTTGTTTTCTAAATTCCACACTAAAAGATTATCTACATAGGTAGCTTTGATCTAGTATCCTTGGATATAGGTGTGTGTGCTTAGATTAATACGAAAATCACTTATTTTGTGTCATTTAGGTTCGTTAGCTTTATAAAGGTCAAAATCTTGATTTTAAATTTTTTGCCTTAAAAACCTTAAAGTTTTCATTTTTCTTGTCCCTACAGGCTTAGTAACACTTTTGGTACAAACATTTTCGGAAAACAATCGTCAAAAACTTGTTTTTTAGGTTTTGAAAAGTTGGGTTTTCGTGGTGTGCCGATCTAGTGATTTTCAGAACCAACCGATCTAGTTCCTTCAGAGGTGTCGATCTAATAATTGTCAGAAGCAACCGATCTAGTTCCTTCAGAGGTGCCGATCTAATAATTGTCAGAAACTACCGATCTAATTAGTTTTAGAAGTACCGATCTAATCAGTTTTCAGAAGCTACCGATCTAATTGTTTTCAGAAGCCATCGATCTAGCACAACCGATCTAGTAGATTTCAGAAAAGCACCGATCTAGCAACTTTTAGAAAGCACCAATCTAAGTATTTTTATTGCAGACAACCGATCTAAGTGTTTTTCCAAAGACCACCTATCTAGTTGTTTTCATAGACCACCGATCCAGTGTTTTCTTGTTGAACCCGATCTAAACAATTCTCAAAACTTAAAAGACAACCTCAATTAAAACACAATTTCTTTCTACCACCGTTCGATCCGACAATAATCTTTTAACATACAAATTTTTCAATGACGACTTTTGTTGACAAAGCGATTCTTTTCGGGTGCTGACAATCGTCCACCTATGTTGGAAAAAGATATGTACAATTTTTGGAAAAGCATAATGGAGCTATATATGATGAATAGATAACATGGAAGAATGATTCTTAAATCCGTTGAAAATGGTCCACTCATCTGGCCTACAATTGAGGAAAATGGAGTGACTAGACCAAAGAAATATTCTGAGTTATTTGCTACGGAAGAAATTCAAGCTGATTGTGATATCAAAGCAACAAATATCATTCTCCAAGGATTACCACTGAAGGTCTATGCATTGGTTAGCAATCATAAAGTCGCCAAGGAACTTTGGTAAAGAATTCAACTTCTCATGCAAGGAACATCATTGACAAAACAAGAAAGAGAGTGTAAGCTTTATGATGAATTCGATAAGTTTGCTTATAAGAAGGGGGAAACACTACATGATTTCTACTTGAGATTTTCACTGCTACTCAATGACATGAACATCTACTATATGAAACTGGAAATAATTTAAGTGAACACCAAGTTTTTGAATACTCTTCCTCCTGAGTGGAGCAAATTTGTGACAGATATCAATCTGGTTCGTGATCTGCACACACGAACATTGATCAACTTCATGGCAATACTTGGACAGAAAATCATGAATTTCATGCAAATGAAGTTCGTTTAATGCATGAATGCAACTCAGATCCGCTTGCTTTGGTTGTAACCCATCAGATGACCCAGTCTCCTTATCAAACTCATCAGCACTCATACCAAAACTATCAATTTCAACCACAAGTTTTACTATATCAATCTCCACAATATGTATCACCTTATCAGTCTCAACAATACTTAAGCAATCAATAATCAACACCTCTTTCAATCACTTATCCATCTAATGATTATCAATCATCAGTTCACCACAACGCTTATTCTTCACCATCATCAATCCCTCAAATTAAATATGCTCTCACAGTTAACCAACAACAACAACAACTTGAATTTCCCTCACTAGACTTAGGTCTAACTGTTATGGTGTTCAACGCAATGGTGATATCCCCCATTGATGCCCTCTCCATATTACAATTTATATATCTAGAATCATAGGATCACAAATATTGACCTATCTTTGCCTTTAGATTAGTGAGCTTAGTTGAGCCATAAGGTGACCTTGGTATCAACGAGTACGTTCTTATTCCATTGGTAAGGACTCGGACAATGGACTACTAGTATATAAAGAGCCATTAAGCAGTAAGTGGGTAAAGTCTCCATGAGCTAGGGTTTAGTAAGAGCACCATTACTTAGATCCTAAGATAGATTATAATCAACATAAGGATGCTTTATGCGGATGCGTCTAATTGTGACAGAATTAGCGTGTCTAGGTCTTAGGAAGAAGTACCGCCTAAGTCTAGGAATGATATGCCATTCGAGATAAGACAATCATTGCGCTAAATAAACAAACTTGTGTTTTATCTGATTATTCATGGTTGATACGTTTTCCTTACATTAGTTCTCGACCATTCCTTTATCGTTTCTTTGTCTTCTTATGTGTGTTTATTGCTTTACTTGTCATCAAAACCTTAGGTTAGATACACAAAACCGTGCCAATCTCTCAGGCTGAAACCCCCCTTTTGCATTAGTTTTAGGTTTAACTTAGATAACTAAAATACTAATAGAATTAGGATTAACGCTCTCGCTCTTAGTGATCGACACCCTACTTACCAACGAAACTACCATCGACCGGGTACACTGCCCGTTAAAGTGTTGTTTTTAGGTATAGTCGTCATAAAAGAAATAGTACAACTTGATACATAAATAACACCTATACAACAACACATCAACTGTTTTAAGTACTGGAAGTTTTAGTGCAGACACTGTTTGGGTAGTTTCTGATTGTGACTCCATCTTTTCTTTGACTAACAGATCTTGTGTAGATATAGTGTTCTTCTTATTCAAAGTTTCTCAACAAGCTCTGATACCACTTGTTGATCCCTTTTGAACAGATCTTACTTAGCTTGTTAAAGCTTAGTTGTGTTGGATAGATCCAAAACAACTATAGTAGAAACTAAGATTGAGAATATCACAAACTATGCGGAAACTAGTTTGCAATACTAAGAAGAACAATAAAACAGTAAACAAACTTTTACTAAACTTTCAGCCTCAATATGAAACGATCACTCTGAATAGTGATAGGGTTACAAAATAACCTTGAAGCTACGAATATCAAAGATGTACTCCTAACATTATGCCCTAGGACCTCCTTTTATACACCAAGGAGTCCTACAAGGCTTACAATACTTTCCTAACTTATCATGATCTTTTCTATAAACAAACGTAATCTCCTAAACAAATAAGTTATACATATCTTCTTTACAAATAACTAATACTTATCTTCGTAAGTATTCTTGTTCTCCAATCAATCTTTGATCTCATCTCTGTCAGCATAATCCTTCCAGCAGTAGTAATCACTCAGCAGTTGTAACTGAGCACAAGCAGTATTAACCACTTAGAAGTTTACTCTAGCAGTATTAACATACACTAGCAGTACTAACTTTTGTACTAGCAGTAGTAACTACTTAGTATATTTTCAGTCTTCATCTCTGAGCAGTCTTAACTTCTATTAGCAGCAGTAACTTTATGCTAACAGTACTAATATATACTAACAGTAGTAACTAGCAGTAGTAACTTTTACACTACCAGTACTAACTACTTAGCATAATTTTCATTAGTATTACCAGCAGCACTAAGTTATGCTTGACAACACTAATATATACCTGAGCAGTAGTAACTCTAAGAATCATCTTGAAGTCTTTTAATCCCAACAATCCTCCCCTAAACTTGATGTTCATCTTCTGAATCTTCAAGTTTCTTCATTAAAAGTCTTCATCACTATCAGGAGGATGTATTCAAACACTTCATTGACCCTTTTCCTGCTTTGTCATGAGCTTGAGTAGTTGATAGCACATCTCATTCCAATGATCAGTTTGAAGCTTTTTGTTCAGCATGTTTGATATTGTTATTGGTGTAAGGGGATATCTTTTCACAACCAACATAAAGATATGTAGATTTTTAAACCTTACAAAGTGCACTCTACATGTATCAAACAACTTCTAAATAGTCACTTTGTATCCTTGTAGATTTCGCCATACTTCACTTTTTATGTTAGGTTCAAACATTACCTTTATATCACCCCATAACACTCTTTCATAATCATCCTCTAACCTTGTATTCCCATGTTTAGCTTTAACCAACTTCCAGAGGGTCTCCAAGTCTTCTCTATTAATATTCTAGAGTATCTTGATCATGGATAAGTATCTTTTTGAACTTCTATCAGCTCTTATCAATTGAAAGTATACAAACTTTCCTTTTTTGACAATCTTGTATTTAACAATCACTGGAGGTTTGGTAGCTAGAGGTATAACATCAATTGCTACCTCATCATCTTTAACTATCTCAATATGCATTTTCATCTCTGTCACCTCTTAATCATCATCTTTTTCAGCTTCTACATGCTCATCTATCTTCTGCTTCTTTGAGTTATCAGATTTAAACTCATCCCCTGCTCTTTTAGAACTTCCTTCTGCTCTTGTCTTACTGTTTTTCACCAACTCTGTATTCATTTCTACAAAAGTGTTTACCCTTTTCATCTATTTATCAAACATCTCCTGGATCTCATCGTAACTTTTGCTCTTCAGCTGATTGTGTTTGTATCCATCCATGTTCTTTAAATAGGTAGACATTGTATTTCTCTTTTATGCCTTAGTTGGTGGCTTGCTCCTTTTCTCTTGAGCTCTTAATGCTGCAAAGTGTTTCTTTCTCTTCTCCAAGAGTTTTACAAACAATCTTGACTTTTCTTCAATACTCAACTATTCTTGTTCTTCTATTTGCATTTGTTAAGCCAATTGAAAGTCAACATCCATCATAGCTTGTGTGTTATCCCATGATTCAAGTAAAGCTATGTTGGCTTTTTCTTCCTTTTATTCTTGAACTCCTTTCTTCTTCTTCTTCTAATTCAGCTTGTAGTTGAGCTTCAAGATTTCTAGCAACTTCTTCATCCATTGCAATTTGATCTTTCTTCTTCAAAGGTTTTTCAGGCTCAACCATTTTTGCCTTGCCTTTGTCTTTAGCCTGTGGAAGTTGTGATGCTTGTAAAGGTGATGATGTTGTTTTGAATTCACTTGGCTCTTGAACTACAACCCCTCTAGCCTTGGGTCTTGTAGTTGTAGTTGTTGTAGCAGCAGATGTAACAGCTTTGGGTTTAGCTGCTTTGATTTCTATTAGAGTCTGAGCCAGAGTCAACTCATCAATAGTTGTTGTTGGAGCATTGGCAGTAGTAACTTCAACATTAGCAGTAGTAACTACTTCACCAGCAGTAGTAACTGGATCAGCAGCACTAACTTCCTTTTCAGCAACTTCTTTTTCCTGCTCTTCCAACACACCTGTATCAAACATCAGGTTGTCATCATTCATCTCTTGAGTCTCATCCACCAAAGTCACTTCTGCATCAGCATCAAGATCAGCAATTTTCCTCCCCTGTTTGGATGCATCCTCCTGAGCACCCAAACTAACATCATTAGAGGATTCTACCCTGCTAGCTGAACCAACCTTCCTTAATCTCTTGAACCCTGGTGTTCTTGACTTCCTTCTCTTTTCCAAACTCTTTACTCTTCTTTTCAAGCTCTCAATCTCCAAAGCTTGATTAGATTTTGTAGTCTCCAGAGCAAGAACTCTTGATTGTAATTGGGTACAAAGATCCATCAATTCAGTAAGTTGCATTCTATCCTCACCACTTTGAGGTGGATCACAGGAAGGGGTAGCTACATGCTCCTCATTGATAGCCTCATCAAGGATAGGCTCTGTAGGACCACTGTCCTTCCTCTGTTTCCTTCTTGACTTTTTCTTTTGAGGTTTAGATGAAGATGGTTGAGTATGAATGGGTGTGGAATGAGAATCAGTAGGAGCAGCTGAATCTTCACCCATGTCTTCAGTAGCTTGAACCATCATTGTTTCAAATAGAGGTGTGACCTTTCCAGAAAAACCCTTTCCTGGTCTCTTCATGTTAGCAAACACCTTCTTGGTGTGGGAAGGTATAACATAAATTCCTTTATGTCTGGACATTCCCTCAACTTGTTTGTCTAGGAAGACTTGCACAAACCTTGGATACATAAGAAATTTTACCCCACCCTCTCAATTTCTTAAACCATATTGTCAAAATGTACTTAGAGAAGATTGAAATGTTTTTTTGAGTGGCAAGACAAATGATAAGCAGATGCCATATGCTTACTAAATAATTCAAAAAGCATTAACTTTAAGACACCAGTATTAACCCTAATTTCTTTCCAAAAAGCATTTACATCATCAATTTTGATTCTCACAAGCTCTCTTTCTGTTTTTAATCTCTCAATATCTCTCATTTCTTTTTCTCACCAATTCACTCTATCTGTTTTAATATCGCACAACTCTCTTTCTATTTTTTAGCTCACTATATCTCTCATTTCTTTTTCTCACCAATTCACTCTATCTGTTTTTTATATCACAAATCAAGAGCACTTTTAGACAATTTGGTACAAAATTCCATTAATTCCTTTAGTTTCATGTTGTCCTCCCCACTTCCAAGTGTGTTAACTCTTGAGAGAGGTGGATCATTGGACTGTTTAGATGCAGCCTCAAACCTAGTTTGAGCTTTTGCACCTCCTAATATGGTATCTTTGCACCTGGGACCACTACCTGAATCAGTTTCCTGAGGAAAAGACTCATTAAGTGTTGCCATGGATTAGGTCCTATTTATGTTACCACTATCATGCTCTGCTTCAAAGCTAGAAGCAGTAGTGGTAGCCCTTTCCATTCTGTCTCCCACTCCTTAATGACAGTCTCATCTGTTACAAGGGGAATAGGTCCACTAGACTGAGATATCTCAGTGGTCCTTTTGGCTTTCCTAGGTTTTTGAGTCTTATTGAGTTAAGATTGTGATAGAACATTGATTGGTTCAAGATTAGATAGTGATACAGTTGTGGATGTGTGTTGGGGTTCAGTGGGATTTCCTAACCCTTCACTTTTGATAAGCTGACTGCAATAGCTTCTGAACACAGCTGTTCAGGACCCGTGCTTCATGAAATGACTCCTGCAACAATCAGTTTAGGACTCGTGCCAAACCCTCCTCCTTCAACACCGTTGGTACCACCTTCAAGAACTAATTAGGATATTTTGTTTCAACCGTTGCTTGATGAATTACTCACTCCTCTACCTTGTGTTGATGACCCATCACCTGAAGTTGTTGCTCTAATTCATGAAGTAGTTACTCTAGTTCCTGATGTATCAACTGGTTTACCTTCTTCAACAAATGTTGACCAAGATGCACCATCACTAAGTCATTCTTAAACAACACCCGAAACTCAACCTCCCGTCATTCCTAACACACTGTTGAAGAAAACCATCATGATATTGAAGTTGCACATATGGGTAATGATCCGTACTTTGGTTATCCCTAATTCTTGAAATCCCTTTCTGATCAATCTTCATACGTCAGTTTTAATTCATACAACTGTGCATCCTGATCACCAAAATTTTGAATAATAGCAAATGGCTATGGATATCCACTTGAAAACATAATCGGTGAACTCGCTAGACTAGTTTCCACAAGGCTGCAATTACATGAGCAAGCTCTTTTCTGTTACTACGATGCTTTTCTTACTGCTGTTGAACCCAAGACATATAAAGATATTTTGACTCAAACCTGCTGGATCGAAGCAATGCAAGAAGATCTTAATGAGTTCGAACGCCTTGGAGTATGGGAGCTCGTACCTCGACCAAATAAAGTTATGGTTGTTACTTTGAAGTGGATCTACAAAGTGAAGCTAGACGAACTGGGAGGCATTCTAAAGAACAAAGCTCGGTTAGTAGCTCGTGGTTACCATCAAGAAGAGGGAATTGATTTTGAGGAAGTCTTTTTCATCCAGGTTGCAAGTTAGAGGCTATAAGGATTTTTCTCGCGTTTGCCGCTCACATGAACATGGTCGTCTACCAAATGGATGTGAAGACTGCGTTTCTAGATGGTAATCTGAGGGAAGAGGTTTATGTTAGCCAGCCGGACGGGTTTGTGGATCTAGATAACCCCAATCACGTGTACAAGCTAAAGAAAGCTCTTTATGGGTTGAAACGAGCTCCACGCGCGTGGTATGATATGTTGTCCTCATTCCTGCTTTCACAAGACTTCTCCAAAGGCTCAGTGGATCCTACTCTGTTCATCTGTAGAGAAGGCAAGGAATTACTTCTGGTACAAATATATGTCGATGATATTATCTTTGCTGCTTCTACACCTGAACTTTGTGACCTATTCGCTAAAATCATGTGTTCCAAATTTAAGATGTCAATGATGGGCAAAATCTCATTTTTTTAGGACTACAGATTTCTCAAAATCCCAAAGGCATCTTTATTAACCAGTCAAAATATGACCTTGAATCTTTAAAGAAATACAGTTTTGACTCTTATGACCTAGTGGATACTCCCATGGTGGAGAAATCTAAAATGGATGAGGATAAAGAAGGAAAAGCAGTTGATCCGTCACATTATCGTGGTATGATTGGCACCCTCCTTTATCTTACAGCCGGTAGACCTGACCTACAATTTGCTATTTGCATGTGTACTCGGTATCAAGGGAACGGCCTATCGAAAAGCACTTACTTGCGGTCAAAAGGATCTTTCGATATCTAAGAGGAAAACATCAAAGGGGGACATGGTATCTGATGGATTATGCAATTGGCTCTAACAGCATTTGCAGTACGGATCTTGCTGTGTGTCAAGATTACTCGCCGTTACACATCTTGGTAGTAGCAGTTTTTGGGAGATAAGACTTGGTTAGTGGTCATCAAAAAGGCAGAAAAGCGCTGCGATATCCAGTACGGAAGCAGAATATATTGCTATGTCTGGCTGTTGTGCTCAAATCCTCTAAATGAGATCACAACTTACCGACTATGGCCTTGGACTCAATAAAATTCCAATGTACTATGATAACAAAAGCGCTATTGCCTTATGCTGCAACAATGTTCAACATTCCAGGTCGAAGCATATAGACATCAGATTTCACTTTATCAAGGAGCATGTTGAGAATGGGGTGATCGAACTTTATTTTGTCAATACGGAGTATCAGCTGGCGGACATCTTCACTAAACCCCTTGCAAGAGAAAGAATTGAGTTTCTGATCAACAAGCTGGGTATGCAAAGTTTTACGCCAGAGACTCTAAAACAATTGGCGGATGAAGTTGAAAAATAGTGGTGGTACTTATTCATATATCCTGTATAATATGTATATATTAAAAATAATAAAAACCAAAAATATTTTTATTTTTAGAAAACTTTTATAAAAACAAAATACAAAAATATAAAATTCATAAAACCAAAGAAAAATTAAAAAATGAGAAAAATATAAAAAGAGGTCTAATTATGGCATGTCCTTCAGAAAATCGATAAAAATTTTACGGTCTTAGAAATGTCATTTTATTATGATACGGTCTGTAATTGACTTTGAGCAGAAGTTCCAATGTTTCCGCAAAACATGCCAAAATGGCTGGTTATTATTTAAGGATGCAAACCTAGTCTTCATCTTAAGGCAAGTATTCTGTCAAAAAGGAAACTTGACCTCTCAACGGGAATTTATTATCGGGCATGGTCACCATGCAAAGGCTTATGATTACTTTGCATCACATCCCGTGCTCCTATTATTTCCATAAACTGTAAGTGTCAGTAAAGGTTACACCACCAATTTGGGTCGCAGCGGAATAAGGGTCCGGGGCCGCTGTTAACTTCTCGATCAATAACACAAGATAATTTAAGAACAACCCAAAACGTCGTTTAAAACTGATTCAATGGATTTAATAAATATGTGTTACATAATCCGAAGCTTTACTTGTTTACTTGTGATTATTTCAAAGATTTCCTGCCCATAACAGATATACAAATTTGTTATGCGGACTAAATCTTTAATGTGGAACTGCAATAATATAACCACCAATGATCCTGTCGCACCTCGTGTTTAATGGCCTCCTGATAAAACATTTGCATTTAAAACGTCACATAAGGTTTGTGAATGTAATTGGTTTATGTTAATGTATATACAGGGACGCAAGGACTTACCCCTCGTGATAATGCAACAGATGCAGACATCACAAAAATGTAATTACGTTCTTTCCTAAGCTCATGTCAACGAAGCTCGAAATAAATGAATACTATATATAAATTATTGTCCTTCATTGCCCGTGATGAGTTCAAACCGTAACACCCAAATCGACATGATATACGTTCGTTTCCAGTGATAGCTAGTCACCCGACGATGAGGTCAATCCAAATAGATCTTCTTATCAGTCGCGCACATTCCAGTAATTGTAAGTTCATGATTATGGGCATTGTGGTGTTATCGTACTTTAGACAAAACGTATCATGATGAAATGTTAACACTTGCGTCCAATTTGTAAAACATGCATATGTTTCTCACCCCAAAAACTTGTAAATTAATAATTGTAAAACATGGGGCTATGAACTCACCTTGAGTGAGTAAATTGATAATAAAATATCCCAAGTAAAAACGCGTCACGCTAACGCCCGAATGCAACCTAGTTAATATAGGTCGAATCAGTATTCAAGTACGTTGTCTAACAACAACCATATATATAATCCCTTTTTTAGTTATCATCGTATATGTTCGGGCTATCATAATTTAGAGGTCATGACATGACGTACGAGGAGTTAGGACACTTTAAATCGTAAATCCAACAACTCGTCAATACGCCATCCGAAGAAGCCTCATTATGAAATTCCCTAGTAATATAGCACTTTGATAACTAATAACATATATATATATATATATATATATATATATATATATATATATATATATATATATATATATATATATTTATACTATATATATTTATTATTGCATATCTCCATCTAATGTTTAATTGAAATCGTTTATTATAAAGTAAAAAGTTTATAATTACGCCTTTAGTAAAAATAACATAACTTTGTCGTTTTAAGTCCGTTTATTGCGGTTTCTTTTCTTTATGCCAACGCTTTGTATTTTAAGACAGACTGTGTATAAAATTTGCATTTTTAAGTTTCCGAGATTCTGTTGTGAATAGTGTTTTTACTGTTCATTACAGATTACACTTATTAACGCAAAACCCGTAAATGTCGTATCTTATTCGTTATAGCTCCGTTTTTAGCGATTCTTTCGAACACGTTCTCGTAATTGAAAGTTTTATCATATTATTGATGTTTACAAAGTATAAGTTTCTGCCATGAATAGTAACTTTTTATAAAATTTGTTTTATAAAGTATTTAGCGTCGTAAACTCGTAACTAGTGTATCTTCTTCGTTATTAATCCGTTTTTTGAGTTTCTTATCATTTTGGAATCCTTATGAGATGTACTATCTTTATAAAACCTAATATGGCTGCTTCCAAATTCGAACCAAAACAGAAAGTTTGAAGTTTTGTGATTACGGCATGTTTTAAGCTTGATTTTTGTACCATTAAGCTTCAACACCTTATTACAACTACTTTACAACATTTATATCTTATGTCTTACATATATAAAGTCCATAAGGTCATGTTTTGTCCAAGAGTGTCCATGAATACAAGATTAACATGTTATTTACACCATTTTCACTTGTAACTTATTAAGTTAACATTAAAACCCTAATTTGTTCATATACATGTTAATACTTAACCAACATGTTAAAACACTTATACATTCCTTTTAACATCATATTAGTATCCATATAACATGTAAATAAGTTCACAAAACATTGATCATAAGTAAAAATTCATTTTACATATTCAAAAGTATCCTAAATGGTGATTTAGCTAAATAGGACATATGAACACATAAAATCATAAGTATTAAATGATTAGAGTTTTAAATAACCTTGTATGGATGAGTATATGAAAGAACAACAATCACACCCTTGGCTTGAAAATATCAAGAGAAATCCCTAATTTTCTCAAGTAAACCCAAATTTTCTTTTCTTGCTTCCTTGCTTGCAAATGCTTAACCAAGCCTTGAAATCACCTTAGTAGGTCTTAAGTATGATGTGTGTATGCTTGTATGAGTGGTAGAAAAATTTGTATGGATTGTGTATGGTTTATGTTTTGAGCCGTGGGCTTTTACAAAGGAAAAAGGAGAGAAAGTTTTTGTTTATACCTTGGAAATGAGAGAAGTGTGTGTTACTTACTAGCTAATGCCTCATATACTAAGTCAATGCTTCAAGGAAGGTTCCTAGGGTAAGTGGTCAAGTGCTTACAAAGGTGTAAGACTTGGTTCCCTAGGAAAATATATATCCTTTGCCAAACCTTGATATTTAGGGCAAGTGACATGCACCTAGATATTTGTTGGTCCTATCTTCACCAAATTCGGCCACATACTCATATATGGGATGATATTTTGATTATTTTGTGTATTGGGTATAATCGTGGGTATTTGTTTAAGTGTAGTTAGGTTTTGGTGCTTCCGGGAATGCCGAAACGCATTTTATCGCGAAACGTAAGCATTTTACGTAACCAATAAAAATAAGATGAACAAAGTTGATAATTATCCTCATAATAATCATTTAACACTTGCTTGATGTAAACGTTTAATCATTTAATGCCCGTTTACATTGAATGATCATTTTTAGTTTACGCGATTTAGCTTAACGATTACGATTTAAGAGCAAACGCGTAAAACCCTAAAAAAATAAATTGTGAATTACATAATGTCGTACAATGACCTAAAACATGAGGTGTTATAGGAAGCCCATCATAGCCCATGGTCCGGCCATCATGTAACTATATAAGCCCTCTCCTAGCCTTGGAGAGGGGTGGTTGTTTTCATTTTTTCCATTTTCCACATAGTAATAACACTTCATCCATTCTATATACTTTCTCTCACTAAACATCACAACCCACATCTCTCTCTCTTGTTCTTGGTAGATCATTAGATTACATGTTTCTTCAAAACATAGGTACAACCATGATTAAAAGAATGTAAATTTCACCTCACATTTAGAAGCGAACATTGACCTCAATGTTCTAAATAATGGGATGACAACCCCACATTTTAGAACGAAAAAGATAAGTGCAACAATCCTAAATGTGAAAATGGAAATGCAATATAAGTACAAGATCAAAGAACAAAAAAAACTCCCCTAGTGTAGGCTCGCGAATCGGTAGTAACAATAAGTGTACTGGAGCTCAGCCCTTAGCTTCCAAGAAAAACTACTCGATCTCGGGGGTCAATCGGATCAGAGCAAATAATGATGTAGAAGAGAAAAGTCCATGCATGGTTGTTCCATGTTCGAATATCACGTCCTGAAATGTGACATTCTTTAATAAGTCCTGAAACTTAAAGGAAGTGTCATAGTATAATGTAGGGGTGGATATAAGGATACGACATTATTATATTTTTTGTATTTTCATTTTCTTGACTTTTTTTTAGAAATAAGAAAACAAGTCAAAAGAAAAAGATACTAAAAAATGGGTTGCCCCCAATAAGCGTTTGTTTTTGTTCGAGTATCTAGCTTGACTCTAATGTTATTTAGGTTCATTCATAAAGTCATACCCAACACTTAGAATTAAGTGTGGATGGTAATAGCGATACATATCCACCAAAAGAATGTACACCACGGGACAAGGTGATGGGTTTTAACCTATCGATGTAAGAATTTTATCATCCCATTTAGTCTCACCCGACCGTGTCAGGGAGAGAAAGGGGTCAAATCGTTCCACCTCCCTCAAACAGAATTTTGTTTGAAAAGCGGGAAGTGGTGTAACTATCTCAAATTTAGGATCATTGATAGTTACATCAAATGAGTCACAAATATGATCAACACTACTAATGGAGTCTTCAGACTTCCTTGGGATTAGGATAAGGTCATTGGCAAGTAAACGTTCAAGTTCTTCTATCTCCCTACAAGGATTGAAATCAATTTCCCTATCCCTCATTGAGAGGGTGTCTAAATTTTCTCCCAAAAGTAAGTCGATCTTTTCATCTTCCAAAACAACTAGGTAAGGAGAGGGCGGTGTGTCCAGTGTCATTCTAAAGGGTCCATCTACACTACTCATTGTCACCTCGGACTCCCTTGGTATTGGGACGAGGTCACTAGCATAAGACGTTTTGAATTCGTAAATTTCCCTCGCAGTAATAATACTAACTACCTCATCCCTCATTTTGAGGTTGCCTAAAGGTTTAGTGAAGAGAATGTCGGGTTTAGACATTTCCTTATCAATGGTATGTAGGAAAAGTGGTGGTGGGATGTATGCTAATGACGAAGGTGGGACATGTGCGATAATGTGTAGAATAGAATTATGCACCTCGTCTATTATCGTCTTCGTATCTCCCTTGTCACTCCCCTCGGGTTCTTCTAGGTCAACTTGAGGATTTGGCATTTGAGTTTTAAGAACCATCTCTTGAATACGGTCAATTTCTAATTGAATAATTTCCAAAGAATTTTGTCGCTCATTTGAAAAGTGCTCAGTCCGTTTTAGACTTTCATCCAATGAGAAAATTGCATTAGACAAAAATTCTTGCATACTTATCTCGTTATAATGGGGTGGCTGAGAATGTGTGTATTGTGAAGGTTGGTCAAAATCGGATGAGTCATAATGCCCATAAGGAGAATGCTCATAGAGTATGTTCCCAGATTGACAACCAGAGCCATCATGGGGACCTCCACAATGCTCACAACAATAATATTGTTATGGCGTACTCGGTGTATAATATATTCACCCATCTGATGGTGTGGGGTTTGGTAGAAGAAGTTGTAACACCCTCAAATCTGAGCACGCAACGAAATGTTGAATATTCGAGTGCGTTACAATTTATGGATCATAGCACAAGATTCTGAGAACTACTACTAACGTGTCGATGAAAAAATAAAGATCATTGGATTAACAAAATACTTGTTTGTTACATAAGCCCATGGCATCAAATTGTTCAACAATGTAAATAAAGATTCCGGTTTATAACAATTGTCCCCAAAATGTAATAAGACCCCAAATCTTAATGTTGACCTTCAATTATTGACTTCCAATGTATCGTCGCACCTTGTGCCTTATTGACCTGAAAAACATGCTTAAAACGTCAACATAAAGTTGGTGAATTCATAGGTTTATGTAAATCAATGGTAGGACCGCAAGATTTCCAAGTGTATGATTTAGCAACACATGCAAACATCATAAAAAAAGTGATTACGTTTCCTAAGCTCATGACACCGAAGCTTGACATGTATGAATGCAAATAAATGCCATTAAAATATTGCCCTGAAAGATTTATCTAACCTAAACATCCCAAATTCGACATTGCAAAAAATTACTTTCCCAGTGGATTACTAGTCACCCGAACGTGATTGTCCAATCCCGAATTAGATCTATCATAGTAACATCGCGCTCACACAATGTAATTTCCCCAACTTCACTATGCAACTAACATTTTCATGATAACGGGCTCAATGGGTTTATCCTAACATAGGCAAACACGAAATCGTTATATAAAATGTACACTTGCGTCCAATTTGTAAAACAAAGCATGTTCTCACCCCAAGGATGTAAATTGTAAAACATGGGGCTATGAACTCACCTTAGCAGGTAGTTCTCTAAATGATAATAAATATCCAAGTAAGCAATGAATCACACCGTCAAGTACCTAAGTAAATACGGTCAAGTCTTAGTCTACACATTTAAGCTAACGACTCATTGTATAAACTAAATTCCATTTCAAGTTTATATATACTGTTATCACTTGTGTGGTGGCGTACACGTTTAACGTATTTATAATTTATAATTACGATGTCTCTTGGAAAACTTATAACTTTGTATAATAAATATACTTATTTATTACGTCATTAATTTAACCCGTTTAATGTCCGTATATCTTACTATTCGACTACCTCGTTAAGTGTTTCATAAATTCATTATTGTTTACAAGGTACCCTTGAGTTTCCAGATATTACACATTAATCCCTAGGTTTATAAAATATAAACACTTACACTTTAAACCTCTTTAGTTTTGATAATTACATAATTAGTCCTTTAAGTTTACAAGGTTTCAATTTAGGTACTCATTGTTTCACAACAGTCCCTATGTTTCTCGAGCTTATTTTGGCTTAACGGGCCTTATTGGGCCCGTTAAGGTCCGTTTAGCATTTTAATGATCCGTTTTGGTTTCAATAGGTCTAAATGTCGTCAATAAGCTCACGTGGACTGTTTAAGCTTAAAATAAGCCCGGTGAGCTTATTGAAGCTTATTTCAAGCTTATTGGGCTTATGGGCCCAATAACTCGACCCGATAAAAGTATTTAGAGTTTTTAGACTTTTCCTAGTGCTTTTCCAAGTTATATTGAATCGGACAAACTGTTTTCCTTTTCAGCTTATTCTAAATAAGCAAATAAGCCAATAAGCACTCCAATGGGCCGGTCTTGGGCCCGTTTAGGCCCGGTAGGGTTTTAGAAGGTCTAGTTGGGTCCATTAGGGTCCGTTAAGCTTATTTAGATCCAATAAGCACTTGGGGGGTCGTTTTGCTTATTTAGCTTATCCGATAAGCTAATAAGCTCTCCGTTGGGCCTATTGGGCCCGATAGTAACCCGAATGGGTTCTAGGGGTTAGGGCTCGGCCCGTTAACCTTATTTGAGTCCATGAAGCCCTTTGAACTTGTATAAGCTGCGTAAACTTTCACCAATAAGCTGTAAAAGCTTATTGTGAGCTTATGGCTCACGTTGGGCTTGCGAAAAGGGCTAGTAAGCCCGTTAAGGGTTCGGTTGGTTTTCAAAGAAATACAATAGGTCCATTTAGGTTCTTAAATCTATATTAAGCTTATTAAGCCGTGTATAAGCACATGAATAAGCTGTGGGAGCTTATTCGTGTTGTATAGCTCCTTTCGTGGACTCGGTAATGGGCTTGAAGGCCCGTTAAGGGTTCGTTTGGCTCCACGACTTGCCAAAGGGCCCATTTAGGTTCTTAGCTTCATTTTAAGCTCAACAAGTCGCGTATAAGCACACGAATAAGCCGTTTAGGCTTATCGTGGCTTATGAGCCTTGTGGGCTCGCGTTGGGCTCGCAAATGGACCGGTGAGTCCATTAAGGGTTTGTATGGTTTCATTTGTGTGTTCATGTGGTTCGTTAAATAGTCTAGCATCAAACAAGAGTGCCTAGCCTTTTCTAAACGTGACCCGCGACATGCAAACGTTCATCAACGTTAAATATACCTTTTCACACCACCCCGTTACGATTATAGCAATAGTTTACGTGTGATTATTCATGTATGGCACCTCATAAGGTTGCATTGTGACAAGAAGGTGTGCGTGAACCATGCATGGGTCGAACCATGCATGTTTCACGTAACCTTTGAGCTTTGAACTCGAACTATACGCGAAAACTAGAAATAAATTGACGGTATGTGAATTTACAATGGTCCTAGGGTCTTATTCGTGAATTTAGAAGCAAACCCGACTTGTTACACCCAAACGTGTATAATGTTAAGCTTCAAAGCTTGGTATACCCGACCCTTAGCTCGCGTACTCTCCTTAACAACCTTGTACGTGACTTTAGAGGTTTTCCTAAGTCCTTAGTGACCCAAGTGGGTCGTGTATGGTTCGGCTTTAGCGAGTGACGAGTGATTTAGAGGGTAAGGAGGTTGTTTTAGCTTTGAGAGAGATTAAGGGTTTGTGAAAAAGTATTATGTGAGTTGTGAATGTGTATTTATAGGCACTAAGCCTTGTTAACCTTCCTAGTCGCATAAACCAAACCAAACCGAGCTAGGGGGCGGTTTTGAAGATCTCACATGGTTTTTGCTAAACCACATAAGTACAAGTATTAATTAAGTAGTTGAGGTACAAGATTGTGTTAGCTAGGAAATCTTATGATTTTTGGTGTTCTTTCCTTGCTAACCGCGCATCAAAAAAGTGTCCAAAGGAGAAATTAGGGTTATTAACCCAATGTGGCCAAGATTATTAGGGAAACGCATTAGACAAGCTTTAATTACCTAGTATATGTACATGTACCATTTAGGATCATTAGAAAGATTTGTGCTAGTTAATGTCCACATGGAACGATTTGTTGTGGTTTTACTTGCCCTTATTCGACTCTAGAGTGATATAAACACAAGACTTGATTAAGTTTTGTGTTTAGGCTTTTAACGTGGGTATCGGTTTGAGTCTAGGTATGTCTAGGTATTTCCGGGGTGCGTTCAAATGTATTTTATCGCGAAACGTAACCCTTTTTACGTGACCAATAAAAATAAAATACTCAAGGTACATAATTATCATCAAAATAATTATTCCTTACTTGGTTGATGTAAACCTTAATTTATTTGGTGACCGTTTACATTTATTGGTTATTTCTGGTCTACGCGGTTTAGCTTTAAAAGTAAACGCATATCGGACTAAAATAAATAGTGATCATTAATATAGTCGTACAATGACACGAAAATGAGAAATGTTACAGTCCACCCCGTTAAAGAGCTTTGATCTCCAAAGCTTGAAGACCTTGAGTAAAGATGACGAAGCCCGGTTTGTGAGAGTGTGGGTATTTTTGTTTGAACGAACCTCACGTTACCAGTGAACTCAGGGCCCCCGCCTAAGTTCCAGGGAACCTTAACCATGGTATCCGCACCGCTTTAATCGCTTGCATCTCCCGTTTCCATGAATTCAACGGGCTCTCCACAAACTAGACGCTTATCGTCAAAATTAATTCCTTCTAACGGCATGGACTAATGGGTTCATCGCATAACATTTCTCAGTTTGATACATGGAAAGTGTGGTTGAACTCTGCTCAACTCTTGAGGAAGTATCCAGCCTTGTAGGTCAACTTTCCAACCCTTGCTAATACATTTTAAAGGTCGACGACCTCGGGTTCAGCTTGCCCCCGCTTACCGAACCGTACGACTCCCATTCCAGGGTGAGACCTTGACATAACCTGTCTCCAAACTCAGAGCTTCCAACGGCTTTCACTTCCGATACGGCGTAGCTCTTTTAGTCGATCTTGTGCCGCTTGCATCCTTTGCTTGATCAGGACGATCTTTTCTGTTGTTTCTTGGATTAATTCCGGACCAGTCAGTTGGGCTTCCCCAACCTCGGCCCAGCACACTGGTGATCGACATTTTCGACCATACAGTGCCTCATAAGGGGCGGCCTTTATGCTAGCGTGATAACTGTTGTTATATGAAAACTCGGCCAAGGGCAAATGCTTAACCCAGCCCTTGCCAAAATCAATCACGCAAGCACGTAGCATGTCCTCGAGAGTTTGGATGGTCCTCTCGCTCTGGCCGTCAGTTTCTGGATGATACGCAGTGCTCATGCTAATATCCGTACCCAAAGCTTTTTGAAATGATCTCCAGAAATTTGAAGTGAATCTTCCATCACGATCACAGATAATTGAGGCAGGTATCCCGTGTCTTGCCACTATCCTGTTCAAGTACAATCTTGCCAATTTATCCAACGGATCATTCTCCCGTATTGGTAGAAAGTGAGCAGATTTTGTAAGTCGATCCACAATCACCCAGATGGTGTCGAAACCTTGTGACGACCTAGGAAGTTTGGTGATAAAATCCATTGTTATATTATCCCACTTCCACTCGGGTATTTCTGGTTGTACTAGCAATCCTGATGGCCTTTGATGTTCGGCCTTGACCCTTGCACATGTCAGGCATTTGCTAACATACGTGGCGATGTCAGCCTTCATGTTTGGCCACCAAAATAATTTCTTCACATCTTGGTACATCTTTTCGGAACCGGGATGGATAGAATATTTCGACTTGTGGGATTCGTGCATAATCACGGATCTTAAGTCTCCATAGCAAGGTATCCAACTCCTGCTGTGTAAGCATAGTGTCCCATCGGCACGCGGTTCCAGTCTTTCCTTGGGTATATCCCTTCGGATCATACCTCCTACATCTTCATTTACGATGTTCTCCGGTTTCTGGGCTTCGATCTGAGCTTCTAGTATTCGTTTGGGAAGATCCAAACCAATTGTCATAACTAAGGCTCGAACCCGCAATGGCTCAATCCGTTCTTTACGGCTCAGCGCGTCGGCCACTACGTTTGCTTTCCCTGGATGATAACGAATATCACAATCGTAGTCACTCAGTAATTCTAGCCAACGGCGTTGCCTCATGTTAAGCTCCTTCTGATCGAGAATGTGTTGTAGGCTTTTATGGTCGGTGAACACGGTGCATCTGGTTCCATATAGATAGTGTCTCCATATCTTTAGGGCAAACACTACCGACCCAAGTTCTAAATCATGAGTGGTGTAGTTCTTCTCGTGAACTTTTAGTTGTCGAGAAGCATAGGCAATCACTTTCTCTCTCTGCATTAGCACAGCACCTAAACCCTTGTGTGATGCATCACAATAGACCACAAAGTCTTCGCTTCCCTCAGGTAAAGCCAGAATTGGTGCACTGCACAGCTTCTGCTTTATTAACTGAAAAGCGTTCTCTTCCTTTTCTCCCCAGTCGAACTTGATTCCTTTCTGAGTAAGTTTCGTCATTGACTTAGCAATCTTCGAAAAATCCTTCACATGAACATTCGATAGTAAACAGCAAGACCTAAAAATTGGCGGATTCTCCGTTGGTGTTATTGGGAGATACCCAATCTTGATTAGACTTATCTTGGCTGGATCACAGCTGCCTCTACTATCAATGACATGTCCGAGAAATTGTACCTTCGGAATCCAAAATTCACATTTTGAAAACTTTGCATACAACTTCTCTTTCTTAAGCAATTCCAAAATTGCTTTAAGGTGTTCTTCATGCTCTCTTTCGTCTTTTGAATAAATAAGTATGTCATCGATGAAGACAATTACGAACTTATCCAAGTAAGGTTTGCACACTCGGTTCATGAGGTCCATGAATACCGCAGGTGCGTTTGTCAGTCCAAATGGCATAACCTGGAACTCGTAATGGCCATACCGAGTTCGAAATGCTGTCTTTGGAATGTCTTGCTCTCGCACTCTAAGCTGGTGATATCCTGATCTCAGATCTATCTTCGAATAAATACTGGATCCTTGAAGTTGATCAAACAAATCGTCGATCCTCGGAAGTGGATAACGATTCTTTACTGTCAGTTTATTTAACTCACGGTAGTCGATGCACATCCTGAATGACCCGTCCTTCTTTTTGACAAATAAGACCGGGGCTCCCCAAGGTGAGGAACTAGGCCTTATGAATCCCTTGTCAGAAAGTTCTTGTAATTGTTTTGATAATTCCTTCATTTCGGATGGAGCCAATCGATACGGTGCTCGAGCTACGGGTGCGGCTCCTGGAATTAAGTCGATTTGGAATTCCACTGGTCGAGCTGGAGGAAGACCTGGCAAGTCCTCGGGAAATACTTCAGGAAAATCTCGGACGATTGGTACGTCCTTTATCTATTTTCTTTCCGACTTGTCCTCCTCTTTCTTGGCGGATATCTGTGCTAAAAAGACCTGGCATCCTTTGGCCATGTACTCTTGAGCTTTTGAACATGAGATAACTGTCAACCAGGATTCTCTCCCGTTGCTACTTTCGTTGCCACAAAAAGTCAAAGTTTCATTCCCGTAGGGAATTTGAACAAGTTTCTCATCGCACACGATCACGGCGTGACATCTTCTTAACCAGTCCATACCGATAATGACATCGAAACTACCCAGTTCTATGGGCATTAGATCTACGTTGAAAGGATGGTCTAAGAAATTTAAAGTGCAACCTCGTATAATTGTGTTTATCTCGACTAATTTCCCATCAGCTAATTCGACATCATAACAATTTTCTAATGAAGTTAGGGCGATGTTTATCAAGGAACTAAATGCAGTGGATATAAAACTTCTATCGGTACCAGTGTCGAATAAGATAGACGCATAGTAGTTATTTAAGAGGAACGTACCTATGATGACATTGGCATCAGGGTTTTGGGGTGCATTTCCCCTCTATTCTGCATTCCCAACTGCATAAACCATCCTTTGCATTCCCATTCCTCAGCTATATTCCTTTCAGTTTTTTGGACAATCTTCTCGTTGAAGTGTCCTGGTCTTCCACACTGAAAACAGCCATTTCCTTTGGGACTGCCCCATTCCCTTCCTGATGTTAGCAACATTTGTGTTTACAAGTATTCTGCAATCGCGATCAAAGGCCCTATCGAGTTGCACTTGTGGCACCTCTGGTGCAACAGACCATCTTGTGTGAGATTGGCATTTTGTTGCACTTGGGCAAAATCCCCCCATAAGGCTTCCTTTTTGCCTGTCCCCATGTGTAGACTTTTGCGACATTCTGCTCTTGAAGGATTGCCTGTTGGTGATCCATGGTTGTTTCATCTTCTTCTTGATGAATCATCAGCCTTCCTTTGTTGTCAGATTGCCTTTCCCGCATAGGTGTGGATTTCTGATCCATCAATCATTGGCCAACACAATAGTCTCATCCAACGTCTTGGGTTCTGGCAGACTTAAAAGTGACGTTCTTCTACCATAATTATTGTCAGGAAGTCCACCGATGTACTTTGTCAACCTTCTCGGTTTTTCAATTGGCAACAAACTTGAGTACATGATCAAGTAATGGGCTTCGTTGGAAAACGGTCATGAAGCTGGAACAATAATCGTTTTCCCATTGACCTTCTAGGTCCACAACTCGATTTCTATTTTCTTGATTTCTACCCTAGCGGACAATACTTGCCGTCATCTTTTCTTGATTACTTTCCCAAGTCATTGCATATGCCCTCTGGACCATAGAGGTTCTTATCTGACCATCTTCCACCAAGTCAAAGCAGCACCTAACAGGTAAAGGTTGCAAACTTTACTTGAGATTCTCAATGGACACAACCAATGATATTGAAAACCAAAATACCGACTCCCATCTTTTCAATCCACCGAGATAAACGACTACCGCCTATTCAGGTCCCCATGAAGTTCAAAAGTTTGAACACTGTCATTAATCCTCATAAAAACAAGGGCGCGCAGTTTGCACGTTCCTTCGGTTATCCCCGTACGAACTGTGGCTTCCATCTCCATTGGTGGAGTTTCGCAAAAGAGCTTGGTCGATCATTGCTTGGATGGATTCTGGAGTCATGTTGTTTGGGTTGGTGTCATTAAACAGGGGTGTTTGGTTCCCTCTTCTGTTTAGGTGGCCATGATTTGTCTAGTCAAAAAAGACAAAACATGAGGTTATATGGCGGAATATATTAATGAGATAATTAACACAAGAGAGGTATATAGTACAAAGTAACACATCCATTTCATTCATAACTTTGAAAATTTTACATGAAATAGTCGTCGGAGTACACATAGTACAATACAAAATATCTAAGGCTATGCTAGCGAGGAAAACCCCAAATGCCTTAACATGCTGTACAAAGCCTAGCAAGATACAATAACATAAAACACTAGATGTGACTGTCGGCATCCCCAGAAGCATCCCGATGATCTGGACAACTAGCCTCTGGTCCTGGCTGCCTAGCCCTCCTCTGCGGCTCTCGCAGTGCTAACAAACTCAGTCCTAGAATCGCTTTGACGCTCATCTCCACCTTCGATATCTACTGATGACGTCCCGGAGAGTCTCTACCATCTGGTCCTGGCACCTACGATCAGTCTCTCGAAGCGCTGCTAACTCAGCCTGCTGCATCTGAAAGCGAGTCTCGTGTACCTGATGCTCGTGTACCTGATGCTGTGTCTGAATGAGAGTGCTCTGCAGCTGTAGCTGTGTCTGGTGTGCCTGGAGATAGGTCTCATGTGCATACACATGATCACGATGGGTCTGAATCTCTGTAAGAGTTCGCCTGACTCAATCTCCTATCGAGTAGCCCAAAGCCTCTCGGGAAGCATAGGCCACCTCCTCCAACATCCATATAACAGTCTCCTTGAAGTCATCCTAACCCCCATAAGTAACTATCGACCCCTGGCGAGTCTCTATCGACTTGCTGTGGTATTCGAGACCTACTATCCTGGGCATCCTCTAGTAAAACATACAAGTCCTGTGTATCACGCTCATGGAGCTCAGCAAGCTCTATGACCCTATGAGGTTGACCTCTCCCACGGTCATAGTGCTATTCTCTGAACTGCCTCTGCCATCTACCCAAGTTCCCTGATCCCCGTCCCCAATATCTCTAATCCCCCGACCGCCTCTTACTTCAGTCCAGCCATCTACCGTGCTAACAAATCCTAATCTATCCCCTCGACCTCTGGTAAGTCTAGCAGTAAAAAAAAAAAAAAAAAAAAAAAAAGAAACTTTCATCCGATCTCATATCTGGAGCCTAGAGTAGACAAATGCAACCTCTTGCAGGAAGGTTGCTCAGACTCGGGGATATCACCCCTATGGTCAACAGGTGGTGGTATGTATAGAGATGGTGGTAGTGGTGGTAGTGGAGGTGGTGGAAATGCCCAGTAACCTGCAACAAAGAGAGCCTGGTTGGAATGCTAACCTGATGTATTTGAGTTTGGTTTAGACAGGCCCATATGAAGGTGTTAACGGTGGAGAAATGTGTAGTGGGGGTCGTGCACCTACGAGGCGCTCCCCTGCAGAGGTAGGATGATAGTGAATCTGTGGTGAAGGTGAATTAGTAGTCCCATGGTACAAAAGTCTCTCAATCTCTGCCTCTGGCAGGAAGGGATATGAAGCCAGGGGACCGGACGGTAATCCTGCCCCAATTAGTAATGTCCAGTGCGGAGGGTGGATGGTATAACGAGGGCGCTGTTCCTCCCTCAGGTGGAAAACAGGCTCATCAGCAGTATAACGGTAGTAGAGTTCAGCCGAAGCAAGTGACTCCTCCTCCTCCTCGACTCACTGCATCCTCCTCGTCCTCAATCCTCATTATTTGGCTTACATCCCTAATGAATCGCCGACATCAATCACCTCCATCATCTCACCGTCCATAGGATCGTCAAACCCGGACCATCCTCTTCGTCATCATCCGCCGACCTCCTCTGGATCCTCCCCTCAGTGATCCGACTCGGTAAACGTAACCGAGTGACTCAAGGCATGTAGGTGAATCAACAGGAGGTAATGGCTGTTCCTCAGCTCTGAAAAACTCATGGTCCGATCCCCAATGGAATATACTTCAGGGTATATAGGCTCACAGGCACGTAGTCATGGTCATGTGCCTGTAACGAACATAGGCTCACGCACAAGTTCCTCGTCCTTAATAACTAGTGGTGTCTATGGATTCCTTCTCTTGGCCATAGTCTGATAAACTGGGATGGTGGGCTCTGGCCTGAAGCGGAGTCCGTCGTTCCTAGTACTATTACCCGTGGAATGGCCTCCCGCCGATACCTCCCTCATCATTCGCTCCCCCGAAGGCTCTATCTAACCGGGCTCCATAGTCGGTGTAAACGGAGTGTCGTGCACACAGATGTCGCAGAAGACATGATTTCTGCAAAAAGCAAAATAACTTATAAACGTATTACTTATAGGAAGGGGGGGTCATATATAATCTAAAAGCTTTAATAATAATGGAAGCTCTTATAGAAATATACTTAATACCTATTTATATACACTTATATAATCATGGGTAAGCACTTAGTACTCTAACTAATGCTAGAAGCCAATGCATGTCCATGTAAGCATATATGCGCTAGATGTAAACAAGTAAGGCGTGTATGTCCCTCGCAAATCCCATTTGTGAAAACAGTTTTGAAAATGGTTATAGTCCAGACAAAACCTTTTGACCTGGTTCTCTATAACCTTGGCTCTGATACCAATCTGTAACACCCTCAAATCTGAGCACGCATCAGAATGTTTGAGCATTCGAGGGCGTTACATTTTTGGATCAATAGCACAAGATATGAGAACGACCACTAAACGTGTCATTTGAAAAAGATACATTGGATTAACAAAATACTTGTTTGTTACATAGAGCCGCGTATGGCTTCAAAATGTTCAAAACAATATAAATAATGAATTGGTTGTTATAACAATTGCCCCCAAGATGTAATAAGACCCCAAATCTTAAGTGTTGACTCTTCAATTATTGACTTCCAATGTATCATCGCACCTTGTGCCTTATTGACCTGAAAAATATGCTTAAAACATCAACATAAAGTTGGTGAATTCATAGGTTTATGTAAATCATGGTAGTACCCCCGCAAGAATAAAAAGATTTCCCAAGTTGTATGATTTAGCAACACATGCATTCATCATAAAAAGTGATTACATTTCCTAAGATCATGACACCGAAGCTTGACATTTAATGGAATCAAATAAATTGCTAGTACTTCTACATTGCCTCCTGAATGATGTTCTAACTAGAGCCGAAACATCCCAAAATCGACATGGTTAAATAACGTTTCGTAGTTAATATCCCAGTGATAGCTAGTCAACAACTAACGGAGATGTCAATAATCGCCGATAGATCTAGAACAATAACATTCGCGCTCAACTACAAAGGCAGTTCCCAACTGCAACTAATGCCACAAACATTCTATAAAGGGCCTCAATGGGTTATCGCTACTTAGGCAAACACGTGATCGTTGTAAAATGTACCTTGCGTCCAATTTGTAAAACAAAGCATGTTCTCACCCCAAGGATGTAAATCATTTAAATAACATTAAAACATGGGGCTATGAACTCACCTCAGTAAATAGTCGCTTCAGGAGAATTATGTGAAATAAGGGATAGTAGGGTCGCAGAGTATGTGTGAGGGAGCGTCGAGCGAGTGGGGGGGAGGTTAGGGGGAGTGGAGGGTGAGCTCTATGTGTCCGGAGGCTGATACACGCGTACGATGTTCTAAAGTTTGACGAGTGGTTGTAATGTGGTTTAGTGTGTATGTGGGAGTATAGGTGGAATTCAATTAAATTTGGATGACCTCTAGACTAGTATCAAATCTCTACATAATTAGGTGCTAAAGACATAGCCTCAATAGTATTAAACTACAATAAATTGCTAGTTTATATATACTGTTATCACTTGTGTGATGGTGCATACGTGTTAGAAATAATGTATTCATCGTTACTCCTGGTAGTTATAGTCATTGCTACTGGTAGTATATTAGTTACTCCTGGTAGTTATAGTCATTCCTACTGGTAGTATATTAGTTACTCCTGGTAGTTGTAGTCATTCCTACTGGTAGTATATTAGTTACTCCTGGTAGTTATAGTCATTCCTACTGGTAGTATATTAGTTACTCCTGGTAGTTGTAGTCATTCCTACTGGTAGTATATTAGTTACTCCTGGTAGTTATAGTCATTCCTACTGGTAGTATGTAATATTATTACCTTGGAGATTGTAGTCATTCCTACTGGTAGTATATTAGTTACTCCGGCTTTGTAAAAACTGCATTTTTACTCCAATTAAATCCCACCAAGTGGCAATATGTTTAATTATGTTAAAATAAACCATATAAGCCGCCATAGCTTATAAATAAGCTCTAACGAGCTTATTATGGCTTAATGGGCCTTATCGGGCCCATCAAGGTCCAATAATGATATTCTAAAAGTTCCGTTTTAGTTTTCAAAAAAGGGTTTTTATACTAAGGCCTTTGTTAAGCTATCAAGCTACAACATTCTTGGCATATTAAATAAGCTCATCTGAGCTTATTTTTGGCTTAACGGTCCTCATTGGGCCCGTTAAGGTTCGTTTAGCGTTTTTAAGGTCTAAAGTGATTTTAATAAGTTCAAAAGGTTCCAATAAGCTCAGCAGGGTCTGATAAGCTTAGAAATAGCTCGGGGAGCTTATTATGGCTTATTTTGAACTTATTGGGCCCGTAAGCCCAATAGCTAAAAACGCCGATAGCACCCTTTTGGTTGCCCAATGGTCTTTAGCTATTTCCTATACGAATTAACTCAGTTTAATCTGTCCCTTGAGTTTTCAGCTTATTGGAATAAGGCCAATAAACAGTGTTAATGGTCTTTCGGGTCCATTAATGGCCCAAAGGTTTTTGAATCTAATTGGTTTCGGCCCATTAGGTCCTAGATAAATCTTGTATTCTATCCTATAATCACAGTAGAAAGTCAGATTGCTTATTCAGCTAAGTTCGATACGCCAATAAGGCCTACTGTTGGGCCTATTTGCCTAAAGATACCCGATAGTCCTCCTAGGCTTTTAGGTTATTTCCTTTTGAGTCCATTAATTTCATTAAGGTTCAATAAGCTCATTGAGTATTCATAAGGCCACCAATAAGCGGTCCAAGCTTATTGTGAGCTTATTGTTACTTGTGGGTCCCACGAAGATGGGTCGCGAAGTCTAGATTATAGGTCCCGAAATGGCTTATTAGGGCTCGAAAGGTTTACGTTAAATCGCCTAGAACCAAAACAAGTGTACTAGCATTTCCTAATCGCGATCCAAAACAAAGCAAACGTTCATTAATTGTCGTATAATGTTTTCCCCACCACTACGTCACGTTTACAATAAAAGAGTTTACGCATACCTTTGTGAAATTCGTTGGTACTCTTAGTATCACGTATAGGTTTCCCACATACAGAAGGTCGCAGTACCCATAATTTATTGCGTGTAAACATGTACATGTAGTTACTATTGACTAAGTTATCGCTCGAGGCGTAACCTTTACATTTGTACCGCAACACGATAACTATCGAACAAAGTGACAAAATAATACGATAGGAGGGGTTAAAAATGTACTTACAAGAGTCCTAGTTTCCTTGATGGTAAGTTTAGACGTAAACCCGAGTCGCATACACCCAAACGAGGTATAATCTTAACTTCCAAAGACTTGGTAATACCCGACCCTTAGCTCGCGGTACACTTCTTAAAACCTTGTATGCTAACTTAAGCGCACTTGTGTCCTTAGAATAAATGTGGTCGTGAATAGATTCGGTTGATGTAAAGCCGAATAATGTAAGGAAGAAAAGACGAAGAATATTTAATAGAGAGAGTTTGAGAGTTTAGAAATGTATTAAGTTAGTTATGCGAGTGTGTATTTATAGCAATAAGCTTATTAACATCTTTTAGTCCTAAACAAAACCAACCGAGCCCTAGGAAGTGTTTTTTTGGTGTTCTATTTTACGCACTCATGTTTTATTCAAAACACACAAGAACCACTCTTAATGACTTGCATTAAGTACAAAAAGATATTGTTAGATTAGGAAATCTCAAAGATTTTTGCATATACATGCAAAGTCCGGATAGCCAAGGCAAAGAAAACAAGCAAGTCATTTCCAGTTGTGTATTAGTCCTTTAGGCGACCATTAGGACACATAAGAACTACCTAGGATTTGTACTATTACTTTAAGGGATCCTTAGTAGTGATTTTTGTTAGCAGAAAACCACATGGGAACGATTTTGTTTTTATGGGTTGATAAACCAAATTTTAAATTCGTCATTTGACTTGTACACATAATATTATACAAATTTGGTGTTTACGGGTTGAAAATAGAGTAAATGGTTTAAAGTCTAGGTAATCTAATATTTTCGGGGTGCGTCCAATGTATATTATCGCGAAACGTAACCCTTTTACGTGACTAAATAAAAATAAAATACGCAACGTACATACTTATCTTCTTAATAAATATTTCTTACTTGGGTTGATGTAAAACATTACTTTTGTTGATGACCGTTTTACATTCAATTGATTATTTTTAGGTCTAGCACCGAAATATCCTAACATTAAACAATAAAAGTAAACGCGTATCGTACTAAAATAGAATGTGATCAGTTATGGGAGTCGTACAAATGACATAAAAATGCAAATTATACAGCTCGACAGGTAGCTTGCCGAATCTCCTTTTCTATTAGCGGTAGAATATATCGAAAAAGGTCAAGACTAACGTCCCGAATCCTTGCAGTATGTGTATTGATGAATGGATTATTTGGACGGATTACACACGGTACAACATGAAACATCGTTGGAAGGTCCCGGTAATAGAAGACTTGAATAAACTAAAGCAAGAAGAAGCAAGTATTGATTTAGGGATATCAACCTCCGAATACCGAATTAGATTGAAGGTGAGTTTGAAGACTTTAAGATAATGAACACGTAGTTTCGAAGAGATTATTTGGAAGATTGTAATGGATTGAGTATAACGGGTGATGGCAATGCCGAAGCTCTACATACTTGAGTACACTATATATGTTTTTCGGGTGATGGCTATGCCTAAACTCGAAATGTAATAGTATTTATATATTTTATATTGTAAAATTGTATTGTTTAAATAAAAGTTAAGGTTTTAATTTTATTTTAGTATGTTACCCGTGCACAATAAAAAGTTATTATTGTATTTGTTTAGTATGTTTCCGGTGTATTGTTTAATTAAATGTTTGATAATTAATAAGTTTATTAAATAAATGTTCGAAGTTTTAAATTCCGAAAAAAACCGAACCGGTATAAAAACCGATTCCGAACATTTATAACCGAAAAAAACCGAACCGGTAAAAAACCGATAATGAACATTTATAACCGAAAAAAACCAATTTCAGAAAAACCAAAAAAACCAAAACCGGTTATTAGAAAAACCGGTTATTTTAAAACCGGTTTTCTAAAAACCGAAAACCGGTTTTAACCGATTTTTTTTCACCTCTACACCAAACTAACGGGTCTCACTTGCTTTGTAATAATACTTTTTTTGCTTTGTAATAACACTTTTTTTTTTGCTTTGTAATAATACTAAACGAACTGATCAATGTAATGGAATACACATCATTATAAATACGTTAGTCAAAAACTGGTAGCTAGATTAATCGCTAGATGGTTTTTTCTTGTGTTGGCATAGTTATTTATTACTAGCAACATATGTAAATTAAATGGCGCATTAAGTAGATTTCTAAAATCCTAAGATATATTTTTTAGTCACGATGGATTTGAAACCAGGTTTCTCAAAAACGTCATGCACTTCAAATATTAAAGATACACATGTGTAATACAATCGTTTTATTGTTTAAATTTATTCACCTGACAATCATGTTAAACATTTAGGGTGCGTTTTGATACCCTGGGTTTATCCCAGAGATTTGGGTTTGTTTGGCCTCAACAATCAATGTTTGGTGTGGAGAATGCGTTAAGGTGAAATCACAAAAATCTATTAGTCAATATAATTAATGTCATTTATTATTAGTCAATATAATTAATGTCATTTATTATGACCATAATAGGTGTGTCATATTCTTGGTATGATTATATTATCCTTATCATAATTTGATGTAGATGAGTTGTAGGTCTTATCTTTGGCTCAAGTTTTTTCCTTGTAACCTATATATACTGTATGTTTTTGTGAAAATAATCAAGGAAAACCAATTACCCTTCAATATGGTATTAGAGCCAGTATCGATCCACTCTTAAAATCTCCCATCTCAGTCATCCCCTCCCCTATTCTTTCTCTACCTCACAGTCATTAATTTTTTTTTCACCAAATCAAAAAAAAAAAAAAATAATTTTTTTTTACTATTCATCAGCGTCACTATTCACCGGCAAGTACTGTTCATCGTCGGGTACTGTTCATCGAAAAAAAAGATTGTTCTTATGGCTTTCACATATTCCCTAGCCCAATATGTGGCTCACAAGACTAATGTTGCTCAACAGTATACACCACAAAAGCATTACAGATTGCCGCATCCCGGTCAAGGTATACTCGCCCGCACCGGCTATTTTAGTCATCCCACAAAACAACTCTACCCAAGTGCGTTTAGCATTATGCCGCCGCAAGACCCGACTTGGCACATGGATACAGGTGCCTCTTCTCATTTAAATTTTAATGCAAGTAATTTAAGCACCATTTTTGATAAACGCTTATTTCTATCTATTCACGTTGGTGATGGCAAGTCTATTCCCGTCACCAACATCGGCCATAGCATTATTCCTTCCCATCATCGTCCTCTTCATCTTCATAATCTCATTTCTGTTCGTCAGTTCACTAGGGATAATAATTGTACCATTGAATTTGACGCCTTTGGTTTTTCTGTGAAGGATTACTTGACTCGCCATATCCTCCTTCGATGTGACAGCTCCGGCGATCTCTACCCAGTTACCAAGCCATCAACTCTTCCTATTGCTTTTCTCTCGACAAGTGCTTCTACTTGGCAACACTCCTCGTACATCCGGGTGTCAAAGTGCTACGTGACGCTTGAACTCTAGTCTAATCATGAATACAGAAAAAGTCTTCACATATTTGATCACTCTTGCCAATTGGCAATACAGTGCAGCTTCCTTTCATAGTTCAACTTCCATTGTTAAACATTGTTTTCGATATATACAATTCAGATTTATGGACAATCACCCATTTTTTAGCTCTAGAGTTTCAATATTATGTCTTCATTTCTTGATCATTCATCTCATTTCTATGTAATTATCCTCTTCGTTCTAAATCTACATGTTTGATAATTTTTGCAATTATTCGCAACTATGTTAAAAATCAATTTAAATGGGTGAAATTAAAAGCTGTGATTTCAATAATACCGATCTTCACACCTTGATTGCAAAAAATGTCATCTCAATTAGAGATTCTCTTGCCCAAAAAACTCCCAACAAAATGGCAAGACGGAGCGAATGATACGAACAATTAATAATACCATCCATACTCTTCTCTTTCAAGCACACCTCCCCCTACCTTTTGGGTCGAAGCCCTCCATATGGCTACCTATCTCTGAAACCTTTTACCCTATACTGCAATCCATAACGATATACCTTTCACACGCCTTTTCAACAAACCACTCGATTACTCCCACATTCGCATCTTTGGGTGTCTATGTTACCCTCATCTCTACTCATCTCATAAACTTTCCCCACGTGCTACACCATGTATCTTTTTAGGTTATCCCGCCTATCATCGTGGTTTTCGTTGCCTTAACCTCGAGACAAACAAAATTATTCTCTCCCGACACGTCACCTTTGACGAAACACAATTCCCTTACAAATCTATGACACCGTCCTCGCCTCCTTCTTACACCTTCCTCGATACTCAACCTTACCCCCTCCTCACTTCTCTTGCATCCAAACTTCCTAATTCTTCCACAAACATCCCACACCAAACGAGCAGCCCAACTGCTCCACCAATTACCGATCCAAATCAAAGTCCTACTCACACCGGCCCAAATTCACCAGGCCCAACTTTCCCCACCAACCAGCCCACTTGTTACGAACCACACAACACCCAAACCCAAAATAGTCCGCTGCCACCACCCATATTCGATCCACCAAATCCACAAACCAATACCGACCCAGTTAATGAACCACCCCGCACTCATCCCATGATCACTCGGTCGCAATCAGGCATTGTCAAACCTATCGACCGCTTGTCTCTACATACTTTCTCTATTTCTCCTATCCCTAAAAATCCGTCTCACGCCTTAAAGGACCCACATTGGCGTAATGCACTGATACTATGAGTAAAATGCTTGTTAAAAATGGCGACTTGGTTACATGTACCAATTCCGCAGGTGTTACTAAGGTTCGCTCCATGTGGGTTGTTTACAACATAAGTTTCATGAGACGTGGACTTTGAGCCCTATAAGGCTCGATTTAGTTGCTAACGGTAGTAGTCATCAACGTAAGTGTGATTTTGATGAAGGCCTATATTCCGGTCTTTAAACCAGCCACCATTCGCACGTCCTTAGCCTATTTTCCCTTGTCTCTGTCTTGGCCCATACACCAGACTTGATGTTAAGATGCTTTTTCGTTAACGTGACTTATTTGAGACTGTGTATAAGCATCAGCCCTCCTAGTATTGTTGACAATCGGTGATCCTCATCATGTTTTTGTCTTTTTCATTAGATCTTTATATGGACTGAACCAAGCACCCCTGGCTGGTTATTCAGCGTTTACAGTCTATGCCCCACGATCTTGGATTATATCATCGTCTATGCTTATTCCTCATTGTTTATCTATAGACAGGGTTCTCAGTTGCTACTTACTTATTTATGTGGATGACATCATTCTACACAGCTTTCTGTTCCAGCCCTACTTCAGCAGATTATATGTTCTCTAAATAACGAGTTTGACATGATTGATCTTGGGGCGCTTAATTAACTTTATTCTTGGTAAATTCTTCTTAGTTCGTACTCCACAGTTTGATTTTTGTCACGAAAAGAATATGCTCTACAGCTCCTTGAGCGTGCTCACATGGTTACTTGTAACCCTTCTCGGACACCCGTTGATACAGAGTCTAAACTGGGTCCGGAAGGTGCTCCCTGTTCAGGATACCCACTTATATCGCAGCTTGCAGGGGGCTCCATTATCTTGCTTTACACTCAAGATTTATCTTATGCATTTCAACAGATTTGCCATAATATGCATGAACCATAGAGCCACATTAGCTGCTCTCAAATGTAATCATACATAAAGTTTCATGGTACTTTGGATTATAGGCCTCATTTATAACGTCCTCCACTACCTCCCTCTGGTTGGTTAACTGATGCTGATTGGGCGGTTTTCCCTCTACACGCTGGCGGCCTCGGTTATTGTGTCCTTTTAGGTGATAACCCAAATTATCTTGGTCCGCTAAACGACAGCACACTCTTTCACGCTCTAGTGCCGAAGCTGAATACCGGGGTGTTGCAACGTTGAAGCAGTAACTGCATGGCTTCCGTAATCTACCTTCTGAGTTACACTCTCCTTAATGCAACTGCAATCTTGTCTACTATGATAACGTTAGTGCTGTTTATATGTCTGCCAACCCTGTTCAACATCAACGGACGAAACACATGAGATCGACATTCATTTCGACCGAGAATATGATTTACACGCTTGTACAGTTAGAGTTTAAATTTGCCCTCTCATTTCTAATATGCCGATATTTTTACCAATGGACTGCCTTCCGCATTGTTTGAAGAATTTCGATCCAGTTTGAGCGTACGACCTCCCCCCTTGTTTTTACCAATTATAATTAATGTCATTTATTATGACCATAATAGGTGTGTCCTATTCTTGGTATGATTATATTATCCTTATCATATTTTTACCAATATAATTAATGTCATTTATTATGACCATAATAGGTGTGTCCTATTCTTGGTATGATTATATTATCCTTATCATAATTTGGTGTAGAAGAGTTGTAGGTCTTATCTTTGGCTCAAGCCTTTTCCTTGTAACCTATATATACTGTATGTTTTTGTGAAAATAATCAAGGAAAACCAATTACCCTTCAATAAAATCCAAATATTTCAGGTTTTAGAAAAGTTGGCTAACTTGTTGGGATTTAAAAACGTCACTCTACTTTTCTTTAAGAAGATGACGTGCGATTGTTGATCCCAATGAACAGATCTTAAACTCCTTAGCTTGATGTAAGGTTTGGTTGTATTGAATAGATCCAAGACAACTATGGTAGAAGCTAAGATTGAGAATATCACAAACTATGCGGAATCTAATTTGTAATACTAAGAAGAACAATGAAACAGTAAAACAATCAAAGACAAACAGTTTATCAAACTTTCAGCCTCAATATATTAAATACGAATACTCAAAATTATTAGGGTTACAAAAACCTTGAAACTATGACAATGACTCGTTTTGGTACATTGAATTCTATACCCTAGGACCTCCTTTTATACACCAAGGAGTCCTACAAGGCTTACAATACTTTCCTAAGTTATCATGATCTTTTAAACAAATAACTTATACATATCTTTTACAAAAATAACTCAATACTTATCTTCGTAAGTATTCTTGTTCTCCAATCCTTTCTCTTGTCTTTATCCATCTGACAGTAGAAACTTTTCCAAGCAGTTGTAATCTTTCAGCAGTTTAAACCAGCAGCATTAACTTTTGAACTAGCAGCACTAACTGAGCACAAGCAGTAGTAAGTACTTAGAATATTTTCTTCATTCTTCATCAGCAGTACTAAGTTACACTAGCAGTACTAACTTTATGCTAGCAGTTGTAACTTTACTCTAGCAGTACTGACATATACTAGCAGTACTAACTTTTGCACTAACAATACTAATATATACTAACAGTAGTAACTAGCAGTAGTAACTTTATATTACCAGTACTAACTACTTAGCATAATTTTCATTAGTATCACCAACAGTATAAAGTATACCTGAGCAGTATTAACTCTAAGAATCATCTTGAAGTCTTTAAATCCCAACATCTAGGTTAATGGAAAAGTATTTTTAAGGTGAATAAAAATGCTAATTAACTTTGGGGTGAATTTTACGGTTGAGTTTTACGAGCTTTTAAGTTATTCTGACACGAAAAGAAAGACCCGAGACCCCTAAGATGCTCTAGCCGGTCAAGAAGTCAAGAGAAGACAAGGAGGCTAACTTTTAGCTAATGTGTCCCAAGGTTGTACATCTATAATGCTTATCACTAGACAATTTCCTTCATTTCATTTTCATATCAAAAAAAAAATATCTCTTCCTCTTCCTCTTGGCGTCCAAACTAGGCAACATACACACTCTTATAATTTTTGAAATTTTGATAAAAAGCATGAAGATTGGTGATATATTGGGTTGATTCTAGTGCTCGGGTATTCATTTAAACAACGTTTGGGTTGTCCGGTTCGTGTCGAAATATACATTTTTGAATATTTTCTTGTAAGTTTTCAAATTTAAATTTCATTTGTCCTTTTG
>BQNB010058930.1:0-22702 GCA_026074375.1 Tanacetum coccineum
CTAGTTTGGTTATAATTTGGCTCTATGTTATTAATAATATATTCACCTTTGCACCAAAAAAATATATAATCAAAAAGTTTTTTAGTACGTCAAACTGGAGAGCTTTTGATTTCACTATAGTTTTATACTTATTTTTATTAGCTTTTTTTTCCTTTCATTTTCATCAATTTACATTATCATCTATTTAGTTAGTATCGTAGTATAACTTGTTTTTCTAGTAGTATGAATTTAGAGTTGTTGGATTGTATGGTAGTTGGATTAGTATACACGACTAGAAGTGTGTGAGCCTATTGGGGGCACACACGATAAAATATTTAGAGCGCGTTATGTTACTTCACGAAATGATTCTATGTAAACCTTTGGACATTGTACGATTAAGACAAGAACTTTGTGTGTCCCTAATGTGCTAGCCGGCCAAGGGGAAGGTTCTAGGAGTTGTCTTGGTTCAATGTATGTTGGAGATAAGGAGAAAGTTGTATGGGATAAGGTTTTGAAGTGGTGGGATAAGACTTAAACTCAATGTTATAGTCTTACCATGACTTAGGGTTGAGAGGCTATTTAAACTCCCTTCCCTAAGCTCATAGTGGTTGACATACAGATCATACACACTCACAAAAGCTGCAAATCTTTCTCTTATACATCCAACAGCCAAAATCAAATACCAAATCAAAACAGTTTTGATTTTCGGTTGACTATAAAACCTTCTGTTCTATTTCGGTTGAATGTTTTAGGGTTTTTCCACTTGTGATTCGATCCCAGGTTTATTCCAGAAGGTGTTATACATTGGCTTACGTATTGTCAAGGTGTGACAATAGTCGGATTCAAGCTAGGGGTCGTGAATCTCTATTTCGGTTGTACTATAGCAGGGTTACAACCGAATTCGGTTCAACCCTTATTGATACTTTCTGTATTTCGGTTCTATTCCAAGAGTGGGTTTAGGTGATCGTTTTTCAGAAGCATTTGGTTTACAATTGTTATTGGGTACACGTGAGGTTTGGACTAGCATCCGGGCGTGCTTGTTTACGTGTTTGTGTGAGCACTCGTAGAGGTGACAATTTAGTCACTCGTTTCTCGTTCTCAGTTTCTATTAATTGCTGGTGTCTACAAGGGTATGTACCTATTTACTCTTTTACATTCCCTATTGTGTTTTACATGTGTGTTAATTATTATACTAGACTAGATATATCCGCTGCGTACTCATAAGAATTAAATTGGTTAACTTGATTGTTAAATTCCAACAGATGGTGCGTCTGCGGGCCTTGGGGCAAAGCTGGAAAGTAAGCCGAACGATGGGGAAGGAAGTGTAGGAGGGGGAGGGGATGATGGGCCAGAAGAGAGCTCGAAATTAAAGGCATGGTTGAATGCGGGTATTGTAATTATGCGTTAATAAAAGGGATAATTATCTGAAAATGTATTTAAAGCTCTGTTTGGTTGCATCAACTTCTAGCTTTTATTTTAAACAAATAGCTCCTAAATAAAAAGCTGATTAATGAAGCTTTTAAAATTGTCAAGAGCTGTTAAAACTATTGATTACTAATATACCCTCCAATCATATTATAATATATTTAAACATGTCATTTTAAGTCATTTTACATTTTATAATTACAGTCAACAGGTAATTTACCAAATACTTTTATTGAAAAAAAAGATACAGCTTGTAGCTCATGTTAACAGCTTTACAGTTTACAGCTTACAGCTTACAGATTACAGCATACAGCTTACAGCTATTTTTGCCAAACATACCCTAAGTCTTACTTTTTAGATTGTTGTGTAAGTAAAAAAAAAAATTCTATTATATACCAAAACTTTGAATTTGGAGTTCCGTATGTATTTTGTGACTATTTACCTCTAGAAAAGTCAAATTTAAAAGTCGAATTTAAAAGTTTAGGTATACAATAGTAGAAAATAAAGGTTACTACGTAACACTCGAAAAAAGTGTCAAGCTAAATTCATATTTAAGTTATTATCCCTTAATAAAAGTTTCCGGTTTAAGGTTGGTTGAAGAATAATTATCCTTATGAAATGAAAAGGATAGATCATCAAATGGTGTGTTTTTAACTTTTGTGTTTGGATTATTGTTTAGGGTTTGTGGTTAATTAAAAGCATTTTGAAATAAATATAATCTTAGATCAAGGAAAAACTTACAGCAGGCTAATTAAAAGCGTTTTGAAATATGAAAATGTAGCAAAAGGATACATTATGAGTCTCAATCCGGATGAAGGAGTTTGGAGTGAAGAATTTGAACCAAAATTGTGTGAGGAAAATGTTCTAAGAGAAAGATGTTTCGTGAGAAAATATGGAACATTTGTGTCATCTTATATACTGCGAAAAGATTAAGTTACAATGACTTACTTATTAGTGTATCATGCTTACAATGACTTTTTTGTTTGTTAACTTGTAAGTTGTCCATAATCATGCAAAGGAGCCTCTGAAAAAGAATATGCATTTGTATAATTTTCAATTCTCACCCTCAAAGGTTTAATGGTTATACATTTCGTTTTTATATTTTTGTAATGTTTCTAAATATAGGTACAAACAAGCGTGAGTACCCGCGCGTTGCTGCGGGTCGTTAATTTTTTTCGCGTAGTTGCGAGACATTATTATTTATTATTTTTTTTATTTTGTGTGGTTTTATTTTTTCAGCCCCATGTTTAATAGTTTGCTTTTTTTCTTATATGGGCTTATGTGTGAGGCTCATGTTTAAAGATTTCTTTTTTTGGTTATACGGTTTTTTTTAATATAATTTTATGGGAACATGGCTTTTTTTATTGTATTCTGTGTGGGTTTATTTTTTCGGTCTCATGTTTAATTGTGCGGGTTAATTTTTGCGTTAATATTTTATTTTTATTCTTTTCTATTTTTTATTTTTGCGGGTTTATTTTTTCGGTCTCATGTTTAATAGTTTGTTTTTTATATATAGGCTTATGTGTTGAGGCTCATGTCGCGGGTATTTTTTTATCTTAATAAGTCAATATTTTTGTAATTTTTTTTTCTATTTTCTGCCGAGCGGTTTTTTTTACATTACCTAAAAAAAAAAACCAAATGGGTTGGCCCAAATTGGGAGCAAAAAGGGCCGAGCACTGTAGCGGTGGAACAAAACTACGTCGTTTTATTCTACGCGAGGCATTATTTTTTTTATTTTGTGCGATTTTATTTTTTCGGCCTCATGTTTAATAGTTTGTTTTTTTTCTTATATTATGAGAACATGGGCTTTAAATGAGAATCGCGCGTTACTGCAGTGCTTTTTTTTATTGTTTTTTGTGTGGGTTTATTTTTTCGGTCTCATGTTTAATAGTGTGGGTTAATTTTTGGGTTAAAATTTTATTTTTATTCTTTTCTATTTTTTATTTGTGGGGGTTTATTTTTTCGGTCTCATGTTTAATAGTTTGTTTTTTTTATATGGGCTTATGTGTTGGGCCTCATGTCGCGAGTATTTTTTAATAGTGCGGGTTAATTTTTGCGTTAAAATTTTATTTTTATTTTTTTCTATTTTTTATTTGTACGGGTTTATTTTTTCGGTCTCATGTTTAATAGTTTTTTTATATGGGCTTATGTGTTGGGCCTCGTGTCGCGAGTATTTTTTTATCTGAATAAGTCGATATTTTTGTAATTTTTTTTATATTTTATGCTGAGCGGTTTTTTTACATTGACTATAAAAAAATAAAAAAAACCAAATGGGCCAGCCCAATTGGCCAGGTACTGTAGCGGGTACCTCCACACGTTCTTTACTTTTTCCTTTTCCAATTCTCAAAATCCATTTATTTCCTTCTTTTTATTCCCATTACTTTAATATACTTCTCGCATATATTACGTTTTTAGTTAGTTTTTTTATTGGAACTATTTAACAGCATGAAAATAATTTAATAGAAAAAAATAGTTGACTACACAACATTATAAAATGTGATAAGTTTGATACATTTCCAAGCAATTTGCCTATTAATTGTATAAACTTAACATTATTCACATTGAAGTGTGGACAATATAAAATTTCTCCACAATTATAAATGTACTCATCAATCATCAATTTTGTAACACTCGGTTTCTTCACATATACGCTTTTAGGTATGGACAAATGACAAATTCCTCACTCTCACAACTCACAAATGAGAACTTTTTTCATGCAAATTTTAAATGTGAACAATCTTTTGTTTTTAAAATATGTTTACGCATGTAACTAAAATTTACACATTCATTAGTGTTAACAAACTCTAAAAAAATTACAACATTTTTGTTGTAGGGTGGGCGTTGTGCTGTCACCAAGGCTGTAGGGAACCCGATGACACTTTTATTAATAAAAATCAGTATATAAAGAACATAAAATTAAACACAGACAAAATACAGGCAGACACAAGACAGACTCTAAATTAAAACAACATAAAATTTAACACGATTCTCTCAAAACATATTCGTCGTTCTTTCAAGATACGACGGCCGTGTATTGCGAACATGACAAACTTGCCTAAAAAAATCACGAAAGCAATGGCGTGTTTCGGATCGAACGTTTGCTGGAAATTCCTATGGTATAGACCTACCTTTTTTGGTTGTATCTTAACGAATATAAAACTGAATTGTAAATCTGTTCCATATATACGATTTCTTATTCACAAAGCATTACTATAAAAAAAACATGTGCAAACTCTGGAAATCAATCAAAAACCGGAGCCAGAGCCCTTTGTTCTTGTTAATCGTCGTCCACCAAACCTAATAACTTTTGCTTGTTCGCGCCACCCAATCCATAAAACATGTCGGCATTGGAGGAAGACTCATACTTGTTGTCGGTACTTTGTGAACAAGTTAAAGAAATCGTTATCAAGGTAAAAATTATATTAGGGTTTTCTTTTTATATATATATTTTTTAATATAGTAGATGATGAAATCTCATAACCTAGCAAGTACCCATATTGTGTGAGAAGCTACTCAACCAAAAGGTTGCGGGTTCTTAAGACGTCACCGGCCCATTGGGCTCTCATTTTGGCCGATCCTATTGACAATTTTTTTGTAGCAATGTAAAAAAAATCGCTCGGCATAAAATAAACTAAAACTACAAAAATATTTGACTTATTCAGATAAAAAAAATACTCAGCGACATGAGGCCCAACACATACGTTTTTTTTTTTTTTTTTTTTTGTAGGCAATGTAAAAAAAACCGCTTGGCACAAAATAGAAAAAAAAATTACAAAAATATTGACTTATTAAGATAAAAAAATACCCGCGACATGAGGCCCAACACATAAGCCCATATATAAAAAAACAAAATATTAAACATGAGACCGAAAAAATAAACCCACACAGAATACAATAAAAAAACGCCATGTTCCCATAAAATTATATTAAAAAAAAACCCGTATAGCCAAAAAAAGAAACCTTTAAACATAAGCCCCACACATAAGCCCATATAAGAAAAAAAAACAAACTATTAAACATGAGGCCGAAAAAATAAAACCGCACAAAATAAAAATAATAATGCCTCGCGTAGAATAAAACGACGTAGTTTTGTTCCACACGCTACAGTGCTCGGCCCTTTGGGCTCTGAATTTGGGCCAACTCATTTGGGTTTTTTTTTTCTTTTTTTGTAGGCAATGTAAAAAAAATCGCTCGCCACAAAATAGAAAAAAAAAATTACAAAAATATTGACTTATTAAGATAAAAAATATATAAAAAAACAAACCATTGACTTATTAAGATAAAAAAAATACCCGTGACATGAGGCCCAACACATAAGCCCATATATAAAAAACAAACTATTAAACATGAGACCGAAAAAATAAACCCGCACAAATACCTTAACATATATTAAAAAAAACAAACTATTATACTATGATGAGACCGAAAAAAAATAAACCCTGCAACAAATTAAAAAATAGAAAGAAAAGAATTTATAATAAAAAATAAATTTTTAAAAATAAAAATTTTTTATCGCAAAAAAAAAAAAAAAAAAAAATAAAAAAAATAAAAATTAACCCTGCGAGGAGACTGGAAAAAAAAAAATTAACTCATTTTATACAAAATACAATAATAATAATGGCCTTCCCCACATGTTCCCATAAAATTTAAAATTATAATTAAAAAAGCTCTTATCTTTCGTTTATTTTGGTATTATTATACGTTATTTTTCGTTATAGCAAAAAAAAAAAGAAAAAAAATAAAAAAAAAAAAAAAAAAAAAAAAAAAAAAACTTTTTAAACATGAGCCCTCCCCCCCACCCCCCCACAATCCCCCCCCCACACCACTTAACTTCATTGATTATGAAAAAAAAAAATAAACTATAATTTAAACATGTAGAGGCCGAAAAAAATAAAAAACTAAAAAAAATTATAAACTACACAAAATAAAAAAAATAAAAATAATAATGTCCCTACGCATACTACGCGTAAAAAAAAAAGGAAAGAAAAAAAAGGAAAAACTTTATTATAGACCCCGCTAGCAATGCATACCGTTGCGAGAGGTAAGTAATATGCTTGTCTTGTTAGTGTATTAACGACTTTATTCGGAAAATAAGGGTACCCTATAGAGTATATCCATTTTTGTGCATTTTATTATAATATTATAAAATTAAATGATACTATTGATTTGAGAAGGACGGCTAATAGGATATTATTAAAAAGGTTTTAGTAGGCCAACAAAGCTTAGAGCTTCCACAATGCAAAAAGTCATTAAAGACTTTTTGCATTTAATACATTTATTACTTCTCATGTTAATATACGAAGACTTGAAAGAAAGACTTGTAGTCTATCAAGTCATTTTAAAAAAACTTTTAAAAAGCTTTCACTCCAATGCAAAAAAACTCTCTCAAAAGACTTGTTAAAATACTGAAAAGCTATTGGTGTTTTTGCCATTGAAGATGCTCTTAGGATAAGTTTAGTGGTGAGCCTATTATGTAGCCCAGTCTATTTTGCAATTAATTCACGAGTCCACGTGTTGGGTTAACTGCCTACAGGCCCATCGGTGTAGTTCCTGTGACATAAACATATAAAAGTTTTTCATGCCATAAACAACACTACTTAAGGAAATGACATATAAAAGTTTTTCAATTATTAATGATAATTGATTTGTCTGTATTAATTGATCATATTTAATTTGGTTATGAAATAATTAATTCTTAAATTATAAAGGATAATTATAAAAGAGATTAATTGGTCACTAATCTCTCATTAATTTCATTATTAGGTTTTGAGTAAATCCCTATAAATAGGGATCACAATTGCATGGAAAAATACACAGAAAACAAAAAACGCATAAAAACGCAGGGTTCTTGATCTGTGCCTAGAACAAGAACAAACACTTGGTTTTATCCCAAGAAGGTATTCGTGTAACCCAGGCATAGGGTCGAATAATCTTCTTTGGAAAATAATTACACGAGTTCAAGTGATATCCGGTAACCATCTTGGTAATTATCTAAGATATTAATTGTCTTCACCCAATGCCAATTGTCAAAAGTATACTCATATAACTATATTAACCATAAACAAATAAGATGGTGTTTCTAATCTCTACACAAAAAATACATGGTTAGAAATTTTACAAGTTACACATTTATGAATTGAGGAGGTTGGAAACCGCGATAAAAATGCCTTGATTATTCGCGTATGCTTAAGTCAAAATATCTTCTTGCACCAGATAACCTAAACAAGAAGAACCTTAGTTTACATGTTTCTGACCTCGTTTGATATTTAATCAAATATTCTTGTTAACTTTCTATAAGTACATATATTTAGTGAAATTAAACAACTTTTATTAACAAAAATAAACCTGTTTGACTAAGCTTATATGTTTTGGGTTTATGAGCTTATACAAGAGGTTTTGATAAGGCCAAATTTTATGGCTTGATATCTTGGATCGATGATACACAAATCCGGAAGGATTGACGAAGACTTATCCCATCGTATTAAAGCAGCATGGCTAAAGTGGAGGGCCGCCAGATGAGTCCTTTGCGATAGAAATGTCCCTATCAAATGTTGGTGATTTTAGTGTCATCGACGGCCATTTAGGTAATGATGATTTACTAAAGACCGATGAGATTTCATATTCGGCTCGAATACGAGTTAAGGAAGTGTGGAGTGCACACTCGTTGAGCTAATATGAACTCGACCATGACATAAAAGCGGGGGTCAAGGGGGCCGCGCCCCCTTGCTGGGGTCTCGCCAAAACCCAACCAACATAACTGTTGGGGACAGTTACACAACTGTTGCAAATAACTGTCTCAAACTTCTGTTTTTCATATATAGAAGTTATCTGGTCTCAAAACAATATACGCAAATATATACAATTCCTTCATTGTTCTTGATTTGCGATTCTTGTGTCTAGAACACAAATTGCCATTCTATTTGTATTATCCCGATTGAGATTTCTTGCAACCCAGGCATCTTATAGGGTCGAAATACTTAATACGGAAAGTGAACTCAACACGATACAACAGAGATATCCAGGATCATCACATACACACCCCAATTTCTAACATCAAACTGAAAGAGAAATTCAATAGAGTGGCAATTAGACCTACATGAGTCAGAGTGATGGCCTATTACGAAAGCCCTAGCGAATAGGATGAAAGTTGCGGAGTTGTGAATGCTAAGGTGGATTTGTGGCAAAACAGTGCTTGACATGATTCCTAATGGAGTGTATAGAGCGGAGCTTGAAGTTGAGACTATCATCAACAAGATGAGGGAAAGAATGTTGAGGTGGGTTCTTGGTCGTGTCAAGAGAAGGCCACAGTCAGCACCGGTTAGGAGAGTAGAAGTCGTGGTAGTTGATGGCTCGAGAAGAAGGGGTAGACCAAAACTTAGGTGGGAGGACAGACTGAAGCATGACATGAAGGAGAAGGCCACAGTCAGCACCAGTTAGGAGAGTAGAAGTTGTGGTAGTTGACGGCTCGAGGAGAAAGGGTAGACCAAAACTTAGGTGGGAGGACAGAAGAATGACATGAAGAAGATTCTCTTGCTCGAGGACATGACCTCTGACAGGAACGAGTGGGTGACTAAAATTAGATTAGGGGGTTAGGTGGTAGACTTTAAGACGTTTTTGTTGTCCTTGTTCTTGTGTGCCTTTTCGTGGTTGCTTGCCTTGTTGTTTTTTATTTCCTTTTTTTGTTGCCTTTTTTTTCTTCTTTGCCTGCTTTGCCTTTCTTGCCTTATGTTTTTTGTTTCTTTTGCCTGTTTGGTTCTTTTGCCCTTTTAGTTTTCGATAGGTTCGGGTGGTGGGCTAGAATTAGATTAGGGTGTTAGATGGTGTGTTTAGAGTGGTTTGGTTTTTGTTCCACTTTTTGCTTTTCTAAGCGCGTTGTAGTTCTCCGCATAGCCGTTCTGAGTGGTTATTCGCTAGAGGTTGTGCTTTCCTAACTTTGTTGCTCCATTAGTTCCTTTTCTATCTTTCTTTGCCCGGTTCTATATGTTTGTTTTGGTATGCCCTTTGTCTGCCTTGCTTTCTCTTGGCTTGGTGTGGTATGTTTGCTTTTTTTTCGTATATGTGTCATCTGCTTCCCTCGTCTTCTACTTGTTTGTTTCCTTGTTGTTGCTTTCTCTTGGTAGGCCTTTTAAGTCTTTTACTATTTTAGTTATTTCTTTACTTTGTGGCTCTATGTGATCTTTTTTACTCTCTCACTTTTGTATGCCTTCTCGTTTTATATCATACATGTTGTACGTGTTTGCCTGCGTGTTTTGCTTCCCCTGCTTCCGTGGCCTTATGCATGTTTTAGTGCTTTGCGTTGTTTGCTATTTTGCGACGCATATCTAGCCTTGTGTCTTTGCATACCTTTTGTATCTTGCTTCCTTATCATCTCCTTCCTTGTTTCCTTTCATTATCATGCGTAAAAAAAGATGGCGTTCTTTTGCTTTCTCTTTTACCTTCATTTAGCCGGAGGTCTATCCGAAAGCAGTCTTCTTACCCGCCGGTTTCCCAAAGATAGGGGTATGATCAGTCTACATTTCACATCTCCCATACCCTACCCTGGCGGGATTAGATATCGTTGTTGTTGTTGATATAAAATAGTTTCATAACCTAAATTACACCATTTTTAATCACTTAGGGGTGACATAGAGATAAGGAGCTTGAGTAGCTATTTAGAGGTCTCGAGTTCAATTCAAGGTAGATGCAAACAATTCTAAATGGTCACACCAACCTTCTTGAAAAAAGAGGGATTTACTCGGTTTATGCTTGTGTCACGATGGGCTTAAATTTCATAAATTAGTCAATCAAAAGATCAGAAAACATGGTCACCCAAAAAATAAATAAAAAAATTACATCCTTTTGATGTTCTTTTAAAGTTCACGTACTCTTTTGTAATTTATTTTATTGTTATGAACTTATGATAAGCTAAATCAATCACTTGAGGTGTTTGTTTCAGCTTATGAAACATAAGCTCCAATTTTCTGGCTTATTTTGAGACTTAAAGGCTTATATAAGTTCATTATCATAATAAACTTATATAAGCCCTCAAGTCTCCAAATAAGCCAGAAAATTAAAGCTTATGAAATATAAGCCCAAATCAAATTTAATTTCAGCTTATATTTCATAAGCCCCAATTTTAATTTCAGCTTATATTTCATAAGCCCCAATTTTCTAGCTTATTTTGAGACTTACGAGGTTATATAAGTTTATCATATCATAATAAACTTATATAAGCCCATAAATAAACTGATATAAGCCCATAAGTCTCAAAATAAGCCGAGAAATTAGGGCTTATGAAATATAAGCCCAAATGGACTTATGTTTCATAAGCCGAAACAAACACCCCCTTATAAGCTCATGATATATAAACAATAAGCCTCTTATATACTATAAGCATAACCCCAATTCATAAATTTAGCCAAACACCCCTTTAATGACTTCATGCTTATTCACACGATAAAAAAACATACAATCTTATATACCGGTGATTAAATGTCTGATTATAACAAAAATCCATGCTTTATACTCTAAACAACAAACTTACAATGATTTTGTATGGTGCAATACTACAATCCACATTAACTTTAAGATGGCATTAAAATGGGTAAAAAAGTTACTCTGAATGTGCGAGTCTTTAATTTCGATGTACGCACCCTAAGCGACGTATCCAATTCGACCCTTTCCATGGCCACACTAAAATGTGTAATTGAATCCCTTGTAAAAAGGTTATTTGACTTACCATTATGCTATTTGGTGGAGTTTTTTTTAGGTATAGTTACTAGGGGGAAAAAAAACTAAAATCCCACAACAAAAGAAATTATAATCCTAGAAGAACCAAAATGGATATGTTGACAGAAGTCATACAACTAAGAGAAACCTTATGATATCCAGGAACTAATACATTACATGTTAAATACGAGACAAGCTGTCCAGACGACATTTCATAAGATTTTATGAATTTGAACACATTTCAGTTGGCTTTCGATTTGTTTCACCAGTTTGGTTGTTTTATTTTAAACACGCTTTTAGGCAAACGTGTCACATGTGCCACATTTACGAATAACTAATCACGTGCAACAATAGTCTCATAAAAAAACCTTAACAAACTAAAGCTAATTCTTCAGACTAGTGTCTCCTAATTATAGTGTCCATTAGGTGTTTCGTTAGAGATTAATCCTACTTCACAATGCGAAGATAAACAATAAGCAAAAACTATACAGCAAAGCCAAGGACACTAGGACAGGGGCATAGGCTCGCCTGCAAACGTCCCAAAATCTACTTTCTTGAGCCAAGAATAACTAGGTGTGGCTCGGTTCAAATAGACAACTAAAGAAAGTTGGGCTAGAGATTATATTAAGCAGAAAAAAAAGCCCAAGCTACAACAGTAACAATGCAGCAAAACATTTGCATACAATGCGTAAAAAACCCTAAAAAACCTGCATGATTCCTACAGCTTTCACCACTAAATAGACCCCTTCCCTACGGGTTCTAGCAAAGCACAAATAAATTACCCAAAGAAATAAGCTTCTACATTACGGAAGGAGTGAAACAGTTATTCTACTTAATGGTAATATAGCGATTTGTACCATGTTTCGCCCAGTAGGTTCTTAAGTCAATAGGTGATGACAGGTCATGACCTTGTGAAGCAAGTCGACTAAGCAATCTTGTAAATACGCTCCCACTCATTTTCCGACCACCCATTCTTGAATGGCGTTTGTTTGGCATTTGAGGGAGTGGATAAACCGATAAAGTCGTGGTACAACAAGAAGACTGCCATCCACCACTACCCCATTTGTAGCACTGTCTTGCCACACCGGTACAAGAGCAGATAGGGATTGGCATTGTTCGCTGGTCAAAACTGATTTGTTCCATTGACCCAAATTCTTGAGCATCCCACTCTGCTTTTGAACCGTCTGTTGTTACGTTCCGGTTTAAATCTTCACCTACTCTTTTCCGTTTCTTGCGTGATTTGGTCTCTTTTTTTGTTATTTTCGACCTATTAGTGGGTTCAGTTGGAACAGCGGTTAATAGTAATGGTTCTGGTACACGAGGTTCCTGCATATATGATGGTTGTGTATGGTGGTGGTGAGTTCGTTTAACTACTCGTAGGGGTTTGGGGTTCATGGTGGCTTCATGGAAATGTAAGGCTGCAATGGCGTTATTTCTTTCTCTTATGGCGTCGTTTCGCTCAGCAATTGCTGCATCTCGTTGTTGGATTGCCATGTCACGTTCTTCTAATGCTGCTTTCTTTTGGGATAGAGCTCTGTCCCGCTCTTCAATGGCGGTTTTTCTTTCAGCTACCATGTGCATGAATTTTCTGTTCATCTGTATGGCGTTTTGATTTTGATCCTTCATTTGGTACTGAGGCATCATATTCCACTACATAAAGCAGAAGGCGTTAAATTACTTAATTACAACGACCACAAAACCACATAAACACAATTGGTGTCGGTTTTTTAGAAGGTCCATTACCGAAACTATAAATACCCCATACACAATTCATCTCGTTTATGGTTTCTGTTAAGTCAATTTGACTAACTAATATATTCATCTCTTTCCCCCATAAAAGATTCCGGCCAAAAGTGTGATTTTAGTAGATAGAACCACCTTTTTGTTATTTAAAAGAATATATTTACTATTATTATTATTATCATTAGAGCACGAGTAATCTGAATTAGCAATCATATTTTACATACTATGAGTTCATAAGGAAAAAAAAGTCTTAGACAAGAAAGTGTTCAACCGACCTGCACATAAACTACCAGTTTTCACCCGTCACCTAACCCACCCATTTTGTCACATCTACATGACAGGTATCTGATAGCAATGAACTCTTATTCAAGCTTTGCAAATATAAACATCTTGTTAAATTGCCAACTTTATTTATAATATCTTCATCCCTTTTTTATTTAGTTTCCTTCCATATGGCATCAACTTATATTTCAGGACGTTTCATACTACCAACTATACTTATTTAGTCGCCATTTCCTAATTAAAAAAGAGCACAACTCCATCAAGTCACATCAATCAGTGATCATCACAAAGATTATTAATGTGAATGATGTTGCTCTACAATATCTCCTATTGATTGATATATTAGAAATTTGCCTAATACGAACACTTGTATACAAGTATTTTCCTAGCTAAACATTAAGATTTTAATGGAACGAAGCTACAAGAGATGAAGACAGAAATTTATCACCTGAGGATGAACTTCTTTGTAGTAATCTATTCTATGGCGCACAACTTCACGATGCCCACCATCATCCATCTTGGTTATGCTAAGAAAGGCTAAAGTGAACTGATTTGAAAGCCACTACGTAGTGTACAGTAATCTTATCAACTATAATACGATCATCTTGCCCTGCAACATGAACACCGATGGTCAGATCCTATATCAATTAAAGATTTACATGTGTCGAAATTGTGAGTCCAAAAAAGCACAACAGTAACAAACTTACGAAGACCCTGTTGTGCTTATTTCTGGCAGCATTACACGCTACAAAATTTACATGGCAGCATTACACGCTACAAAAACTAGAGATAGCAACTTTGTTTTATTTCTGACTGGTCGAACGGATTTAGAAAAGATATAGCTAAAAGGAAAACAGACTAAATATGTCAAACAAGTCAAAAACCGCCCAAAGCATATTTTTTATGTATAAAACCTCGTATATCTTTTTATTCAAATGCTGAAGTTATTCTCGGAAAATTGAAACTTTTCTGTGAAGTTGAAATTTTTGAAGAATGTTTTTTATGTCAACTAACCCAACCGTCGCCGATATGCCAATTTTGCCACCTCTAACAAAAAAAAACTTCAGGCCTAGTAAATAATTAAAGACGGCCAGAAAAGTGATATGCTTTATCTATTAAGGTATCTGTGCCGACTGAAGCTCGAGCTTCCTCAGCTTGGCTCTGCAAGTATAAACTCAATTCCCATAGGGTACAAACATATGCTCAAGCCTACACACAGATCTTAAGCAATGTTGACCTTCCAAAATCAGATATATTTTTTTTGAGGTTACAGCTAGAAGTCCATAAAAGGCGAAAATTTTAAAACATAACAAGTGATTCATATAAGCTCAATAAATCTGCTGAGCTGTTGGCTGAAATTCCAGACAGATAAACAAACCCATTTAGTGAGCCAGCAGTAGCACATAGGCTCCTGTTTAGTACAAACCCCGACACATAGCCTATAACTAAGAAGACGAAGCTTTAAACTGGGAACAACGTGTCAAGAGATGCTTAAAAATGGCGTGTGACACATTTTTGTGATCTGCTACAGCTCATTTATGTGGCCAACGAATGAATTTCTTCTTGATCCATCTATCTAAAGAGCAATGTTTAAACCAATCTATTTAAGTTTTGATAGCGATCTGTTTAAGTGATTTTGTACCATATGTGTTCAATGATGAAATATACGTTTCGTCAAGGAATTTATGTGAACATTAAAGTGAAAGTACTGTGTGCTAGAAGCTCACGTGGTACAACCACAACTGCACTATATGTTAGAAACTTTTATCAGAAAATTTTGTTAGATGAAAGAAACAAATGTGAAATTGATCATTCTGGATCATGAGTCAGCTACATGGATAAGTTGTACATAAATCAGATGGTTGTCTACTCGACCAACATGTTATAGAGTCAAAGGCCAAAAATGTAAGATGAGGTATAAAACCCTTCAAATAGACTCTAGCTCTGGAGTCTTTTAAGATGTACAGCAAAAAGTAAACTAAATGAGGGGACACTAGGAGCTTAAAGAAATTTTTAGACTTATCCAATGAGACACAATGGTCACTTGATTGCTATCAACTACTTGTATATCAGTTGTGTAGGCGTCTAGCTAGGATTTAAAAGAGTGGAGATCTACTCGAAGTAAAACGAAACAAAAAAATTACTGGAAGGCGAATATTTTAAAAAGAGTGGCTTTCTTGCTAATATGTTGGTAACCATATACAGATATACTTATACAGCTTTGCTAATAAGAGTGCACTACCAATCGCATTATTTCCATGGCCAAACACCTTGACTTTATTATTTCCAGCAGAACGAAGTAACCATGATGATAAAATCAGGGAAGGATAAAAAATTGTTCAACACGACCAGAATTTATACCCACACAATGTCAATGTCCTACGTTGTACGAGCCGGCTATAAACATACTAGAAACGCCTAAACAATGACTACTCACCACCTTTGATCCACAGCAAGTGAATCACATTTATAAATACATGCCACATCAATCAATTCACAATTGCATTCCAAATTGCGGCAACTAATGACTTGCCATTGTCTCAATTCAAGGACACATAAGAACGTATACAAAACAAAACCCTGATACAAAATAATAGTTTCATCAAGTCTCTTAGAAAAGAAAATGATTCAAACATAAACCCCGTATGAGCAAATGCCACACGGTTTATGTTATCTTTCGGCTACATAAATACCCTATAAAAACCCGTATGAACAAATGGCACATATACTCCAACAGAAGATATTTTTCTAGCAGTTTTAACAGAATGTACATACCCAAACTTAAGGGGTATCTGGGATTGCTTATTTAAATGCTTATCTGCTTAACATTTGGTATTGCTTATTCAAGTGCTTTTATGCAGATAAGCAGATTTAAGCATTTTGATAAAACCGCTTATTTTACACTGATAAAAGCACTACAAAAAAGCAGATCGTCAAGCATATATGCATTTTAAACAAGCAATCCAACACCCCTTAGGCGCTTATTCCGTTTTTATCCCATTTGTTAAACGCAGATGAGGTATTTTGATGAAACTGATTATTTGCTTAGTTTAAAGTAAGGTGGTGTTTGGGATTGCTTATTTATATAAAAACTCATCTGCTATATATATAAAAAAGCTTAATTATATATTGCTCATCCCTCTTATACTAACACATAAGCAGTTTCCAATAGTGTTTTTGATTCCTTACCACCTTTAGACGGGATGTAATAACACTGGGTGGTGGACTGGTGGTGATGTGGTCCAGTGCCACATCAGCATCCACTCCCATCACCGAATCCCCGTAGTAATTTACAACAAGCCCACCACACAAACATACCCCACTCGAAACAAATGAACCCCACAACACATTCACACACACACAAAAAGAGAGTAAATATCGTTTGGTCGTCGGGCTCACAAAACCAACACAAAAATCCACCAACCACGCGTAGTCATGCATGATCACAAGCGGTGATGCTTATTACGCCTAGTCTTTAGGCAATGCATATAACCAAATAACCACTTAAAACCCAATCCCAAACACCCTCAATCAATCCCTCAAAAGCAAACAACTTTATAACACCTAATCCAAAACCCAAACCCAAACACCCCTTAAACAAATTACAATGAAACAAACAACACCAATGCATATATCACTAAATTATCTAAAACCCATCACACAAAAACCATTAAATTAAACATCTTTATTGAAAATCATTAAAGGGTTTTCTAAAAGATCCAAAAGGGTGTCAGAAAGTATAAACAAATTTGATTAATATTCAACATATAAAAATTTAAAATTTTTAATTGGATATATAACTTACAGAGAATGAAGAAGATGATGATGAAATTGTTGAATCGCCGCCAGGAGAACACAAAAACCGGTTTTATTTGAGAGACAGAGAGAGTGTGTGTGAGAGAGATTTTGTTGGTACAATAGTTTAGATTTTTTATCATCTTCTAGTGGAAACCAATATCAGGGTGTTTGGGATCGAGTTTAACGCGTTCTCGAGTTACTTCATTAAAGAAAAGGAAATGAAAGGAAAGGAAACGCTTTTCTCCCAAAATTAGGAGGAAACACTTTCCTTTCAAATAACACTAAATTTCCTTTCATTTCCTTCCATTTCCTTTCTTAAGTAATACTCGAGAACACAACATGGACCGTTTCATTTTCACTTTCCTTTCCTTTTCTTTAATGAAGTAACTCGAGAACGCAGCAAGAAAAAAGATATTCAAATTCTTTGTGTGTTTGAGAAATCGTTTGAATAGGATTTATGTGTGAAAAAAAGTAGGCCGAGACATGAAACGACTCAACGAGTACACGACTAAAGTTTTTTTTGTTTAGGTTAGTTTTAAAATGCACGTACACGCAGATGCGAAGACAGAAAGTTATGATCGAGAGGCACACTTCGATAATTTTTAGAAACTACGCATATAACCAATGAAAGATACTATACATATCCACGCTCACACAAAAGATAACCCTAACACATATAAATTAGTTCGTTCAATGGGCAAATTACAAAAATAGCTAAATATTTGAAATTTTTGCACTACAATTTTTTCGCTAAGGGGGCACGTGTTGGCTCCGCCCATGTGTACGTGTGAAGTTTAGATAAATAATATACTGTAACGTATAACAATAGTCAATAACCGAACTTGGTATATAGTATAAAGGGTGATAATATCTCACAATAACCCGTGGAGTTGTGAGTTCATTTTGATATTTATATGTTTTGGCTAACTGATATACCTTTAACCTGTATTTATTTTTAATAAAACGTCCCTCGGTCAGAGGAATGTGTGCGGCAGGTATACCGCCTACGAATATCGAGGAAACGCATGTATACTATGTAAAGAGGGGCGTGGAAACAATCTAGTTCACAAGGAAGGAGTTACGGATAGAACAAGTCGCGGATCAAGCTAGCGTTATAGTCTAGTAACACTTTTTTCCCTATAATGATAAATATACTAGACCGAGGGACATGATCACCTATAGTGTATTTCCGGACTGGAATATTCCGGATCTCGCATGAAACAAAGAGACGCGACTGGATAGTCACAAATAATATTTTCGGATTGGAAAGGAGTTTGGATCCCGCAATAAGAACGGAGACCAAGTCCAATACAATCGGATAGCCGTAGCGGAGCCGCATCTGCAAACGACTAGAGTTTAGTAGGATCCACGGAAGGGCATTGTCGATGAAATACGAATCTGTTAGGTTTATGGAAAAGTGTCGATTATGTGGTTTTATTATATTTTGTTATTAGACTTTATTTTGTTTAGTTTAATATAGCTTGTAATAAGGTTTATTATGCTTTAAGTAAGAAATAGCATAATAACCAAAGTCTAGGGACTAGTATTGACAAGTTAGGAAAATAAGGAAGGGAAGCCTCCCTCCCATTGCCTATAAATAGCCCTCTAATCTTCATTAGAGGGTGATGCCCTTGTAATTAACTCTCATTTTCCCTCCATAATAAGATTTGAATTTTCCCTTTACTTGCCCTCATTCTCTCTAATCTTACATGTTGATATGATTGATTCAAGATTCATGTGACCTATCAAGTGGTATCAATCGCCAATAGAGAAGTAGAGTGCTTGATTTGTGCGTGATTTTGTTCGACCGAGAATCAAGAAGTGATGGTTTCCGAATTCGGTTGGTGCTATTGAGGTTTCGAGATTGATTTTGGCTGTGATTTCGAGTTTTTGGACGTTATTGTGTTCTCGGAAGTGTTCATTTCATTCTCGGAAGTGTGGTTTTGATTTTCGGTTGAAGCTTTGCATTCTCGGTAGAGTGGTTTTGAGTTTCGGAAGACTTTTTCTTGTAAATTTAGCAATTTCAGTACGAAATATCAGTGTAATAGATATATTCGATCTTTTGGTTCTATCAAAAATCGTTTATTAGGAATTCGGTATTAAACTCGGTTTTATCGAGTTTGTTAAGTTCACAAATTCGGTTCCATCGAATTTGTGATATAGGGAATTTTACTAAGTATAAACTCGGTAATAAGCTTTACAAGTCATTTTACACTTTCATTTCACGGTTTTATCGTGTTTTGAAGTGTTAAATATCGGTTTTTCAAGATTTACTAAACTCGGCAATCAAATTCGGTTTCATCGAATTTGAGTTTTTAGAACACTTGGATTATCTAGTCATCATAAAATTCGGTTTCATCGAATTTGTGGTTATTAATAATTCATAACTGTTGGATTTTAACAATTTAGGCTTACCGAGTTTATAGTGAATAGTGTTACCGAATTTGAGTAGTTTGCAGTTTACCGAGTTTATTATTTGAAGATTTCCGAGTTTGATAGTGTACTGTTCGAGAAGGGTATTCGTTTTCAGATTACTTGTTGTCCGTGAACAGTGTTACCGAATTTGACTACTGTTACCGAGTTTGGATATTTTCTCACAAATCTCACTCATATTCGTCTAAAAAGATCCAATCTTTGAATCTTAAGACATGTCGACATCCAAAACATACCAACAATCCCTTGCTGATGCCGGTTCTGAGACTAGGCCACCCATGCTTGAAAGGGGTAGTTACATACCTTGGGCGAGTAGATTCAAACGATTTCTTAATCGCAAGAGGGAAAACCGGAAGTGGCTTCTCAAAGCACTAGAAGATGGCCCTTATGTGTTTAGGAACATCACACCTACAGGTTCAACAATACCAAGGTTGCAAGAAGTAGAGGATCTTCAAGGAGATGACTTATTGTACTATGATGCGGAAATGGAACTCATGAATATGATTCTTCTTTCTATTCCTAATGAGATTTACAATTCTGTGGATTCTTGTAAGACGGCCAAGGAAATGTGGGCTCGTGTTGAACGTTTGATGAGGGGAACTATACAAAACCAAGTTGACAGAGAAACGCGGTTTACAAATGAATTTGATCAATTTGTTGCTGAACCAGGAGAGTCACTAGTTTCAGTCTACAATCGTTTTGCTCAGTTAATGAATGATTTGGAACGAAACAACATGAAGTTTCCAACTGTTTCAGTTAACACAAAGTTTCTGAATAGTTTGCAACCGGAATGGTTGAAATATGTGACTCAAGTTCGTTTGGCTAAGCAATTGACAGTTGATTCGTTCGATGATCTTTTTGATTATCTTTCGCAATTTGAGAAATTGGTTAATGCTTCAAGGGCAAAGAAGTTAGAAAAGTCTCATGATCCTTTGGCTCTAGTAGCACACACGGGTTCATCTTCCAGAAACACCTCTTCTTATTATGTGACACATCCTTCATCTGTAGTTGATTATGATGAAGAGTATGAGCAGGATGATGTTCACAACCATTCTGAAGATCCCCTAGCATCTGCTATGTTGTTACTTGCCAAAGCCATTACTTAAAATTTCTCTAATCCAACAAACAATCATCTTCGTGCTTCGTCTAATACCAAAAATCAAGCAGTCGTTCAAGGTGATAGGGTGAATATTCAAAGCAGAAATTCTGGTAATGTTGGAAGAAATAATAGACGAGCTTATGTTCAAGAAGAAGTTGTTGAGGGAATGAATGCTACAAATGAGACTGCAAATGTTCAAAGGATTGTTCGAACTCCGACTCCAGGCAATACTTCAACGGGTCAATGCTATAACTGCGGTGGAAAAGGACATTATGCTAGAAGTATTTCATGGAGCAAATGTTGTTGGCAAAACAGGATGAAGCCGGTGTAATTCTTACCGATGAGCAGAATGATTTTCTCTTTGCTGATGCTTCAAGGATGGAAGAAATTGAAGAACTTAGTGCAAACATATGCTTAATGGCCAGAATTTAACCAACTAATCAAAATTATGATGATGAGCCAAGCTATGAGTCTGCATTTATAAGTGAGGTACATTCTTTATCCATCAATGAGAATGATGAACAAATGTATCCAACTCATACTAAAATTATTAACAATACCATTGATGATGATCAAATTAATAGCAATATTCAATTTGATTCTGTCAAAGGAAAAGTTAATAGTGGCAGTGTTGAAAAAGATACACATGTTCATGATCTGTGTGCATTAGAAACACTTGCTAGGAATACCTATGATGAAGCTACAAAACAACAAAGATTTGCTCAAAAGGTCCAACAAAAAATATGACTTTGACCAGTCAGATTGAGATGTATAAGGAAAGGAATCGGGTTTTGGAAAACATAACCAAGGATAACAATTGTTTAAAAGAATTTCTTGAAGCTGATGAAAGGGCAAAACGTGTTAAAAAACAAGCTGAGTCTCAATTGTATCATGATCGAGATATTATTCGAGATCTCGAAAAACAACGAGATAAATTGAGTCAAGAGGTCAAACATTTAAAACAGAAAAATGAGGAATTACAACAATCACATTTAATTTTAAAAAGAAAAATGAGTGAAAACGAGGATAAGTATCATGATACTATTCTTGATCTTGAGGAAAAACTGAAAAAGAATGTTGATTTGTTTTTGAAAATTGGTAATTCTTTACAAGCAATGTTTATGCTCGGTCCAAAACCATTGTCTGTTTATGATCAACAATTAAAACATGGTTTGGGGTATCCGAATCCTTATACACTCAGACAAGCAATTTCAGAATGTCCAAAGTTATATGTTGCATCTAGGACGGGTAATATAGAAATTCCTTTGAATGTTAGAGATTCTGAGGAAACTCTAGAGGATGCTTTCAAAAGTCAACAGAAAATGAATGCAAAAATGAATGATCCAATTGTTGTTGCGAACAAACAAAATTGTTGGACAATTGATTACAAACAATTAAATGCGCTTTATGATGAATTTGTTCCTCAAAAAGAATCATTCGTTGAACAAACATGTCCTTCATCTTCTTATATTCTCTTTGTTAAGATTCTGGAAACAAAAACAATGCCAAGTGAGTTACCTTTGATTAATGGGTTAATAAATATACAAGTCGGATTTGAAAAGTTGTTTCTGTTGATAAAACAAAATAGTAAAAGGGAAAGCATGTTTTATACATCAAACGAAGAGATAGCTCGTAATGTTTTTTGTCGAGATCAAGTTAAACCACTTCTTAATGAATTAATGGATCACTTTGATGGCTTTTAGAATCTATTTCAAAGGGACATAAAAGAAATGAAAGATGCGTTTGAGCAAAATGATGTTTATCTTGATGAAATCGAAAGGCAAAATGATTTGTTGAAAGATCAACTTTTGGAAGCATCTCTCAAACATGAAATTGAGCTATGTGTGTTGTTAAACCATGTGATAAATGCTTAATTGTATACATTAAATACCCGGGATTTTGCCAAATAAAAGCCAAGAAAACATGCCAAAAGATGGAAAATGTGTGCTTTTGTGTCTTAACGTACAGGAAAGGATAATAAAGTCAAAAAGAGCAAAAACGAGCCAAAACCGACAAGAAACGGAAGAGACAAGTACAAGTGAAGACAAGAGAAAAAAAATATCAAAGCCGGATCAGCCCGAAACAAGAAAAGAAAGCCAATGAAAGTCAAAGGATCAAGAATGACAAGTTTTCAAAGTTTAAGGGCTCATTTGGAAGTTTCTAAGTGCCAAGGACCAAAGTTGTCAAAGTGAGAAAGTTTGTTTATAAAGAGGACAAAAAGAGAATGAAAGAACA
>BQNB010058930.1:24816-37552 GCA_026074375.1 Tanacetum coccineum
TTTTCCCTTTACTTGCCCTCATTCTCTCTAATCTTACATGTTGATATGATTGATTCAAGATTCATGTGACCTATCAGAATCGACCTCGAGACTTGGCAAGTCCTAAGCCGATAAAATCCCATATATTTTTTTGGTAAAGGGTTTCTCCGGTAAGTTTTATTACGCCAAAAAACTATTAAGAACAAAGGATGAGGGTAAAATTTAAAATTTTTAATTGGATATATAACTTACAGAGAATGAAGAAGAAGATGATAAAATTGTTAAATCACCGCCAGGTGAAAACAAAAACCCATCATTTAACCAAAAGAAGTAAGGAATGTAATCTAGGGTACGTTTGATTTCTCATCGGGTTTATGAGTCCTCTTGTTAAACTTACGTTTAAGCTCATAAAATGGACTAAAGAGTTGTGTACCCCAATAACATGGGTTTATACAAACCCGGAGCGATTTACAAAACGTAGGATTCAAGAACAAACATACGCCTGCTAAATAAGGAAGGGCGGCAACTCGTTAACCGATGTTGGCATTCCCAAGTCCTATGGCACGACGGACGAAGCATTAAGCAAGTCAAAGGGCATGACTTCTAGGCAAACATCCTATAACCCATCGGTTAATAGGATGAGCCGCACCTCATGATCTCCGAAAACACGACAAAATCACCTGCCCATAAATACAAGACCAAAACGCCACCAAGGGTAAGTTTTTTCCTTGCTAAGAACACATTCACATACGATTACCCGAGGCTGATCTTGGAATCCCCCTCACACAGTGAGACTAACACTTTTTTTAGTAGGATATCACAAATAGTATTACTTAGTTTAAAGTTCTATGGACTTTTCATAAATTCGTGTTTTTTGTAAGGTCGACCTATTAGTAACCAAACCCTGAATTTTGCACTAACTATAACAATAATAGTTTTAGGGTGCGTTTGGTGTGTAGACGGAATTGGAATAGGATTTGGATTTAGGAATGGTTTGAAAGACTACGAGGAGAGAGAAAATCTAGACTACTTAAAGATTCAATACAAAATTTATTATAGAGGCTTCAAGTTGTGTAACCCAAGCTTTGGAAATTGTACACACCCATAGTAGATGCTTCAAATTGTGTAACCCAAGCTTTGAAAATTGTACACATCCATATGTATAAATGGTCTACATGTAATAAATAGTGAGTCTTAATGATTTAAGATATTTTATTTATATTTGAGTTAGAACCCAAAGTTAAGAGCGAAAGTTAAGTGTCGATTCAACAATAATCAATCACCTTTAGTTTTAGCATTTAATTTACAATAAATGACGGTATAAAGGATTCATGTGTCTTTTCAATAACTTAGAAAATCAAAGTGAAACGGCTATTTGTAAGTTATATGACTTTTTTATTTGCTTTTGCAAATAATTGCAATAGTTGTTTATTCTTAATCGTTTCATTCTTTTCTTTAAGACTATAAATAATCAATTGTAGTCACCTTCATCAACCATAGCATGCAAATGATATTGGATCTTCATGTGACCATCATCAAGCCAAAGCATTTCAACGAAAGCATACATTTTTCAAGCTCAATTGGAGGAAGGAGTTGATATTTTGAAAATAGCTACGCCGATATGTTTTAATAAGCTTATTGAAATGGCTTAGTGACTTTTTCTTGGGTTGAAACTTGGGATAAAGCTATGACGCTTAATCTTTTTTGTTGGGTCTTTTTGAAAATGCAAGAGCCATTCAACATAAGATCAAGACGCGCACCCGTTGACAACCATGCAAGATGACTCAAGATTGATACATCAAATACGTTGTAGATGGTTTGAGTATGCAAGTTTCCTTAAAGCACAAAAAATCAACGTATATGTAGTATACATTGGTTATTTTATTTTGTAATGACAGTTTCATATTTTGATATCTTAATTTAAACGTGAGATATCGAAAAGTCGTGGATGCTTAGATAATACGTGGTATGCTATATTCTTTTTATTCGTCCCATTGCAATAAGCACTATATCATGCAATTATATATAGGTTTAATAGTGTACTTTACTATGAGTTGCATGCAAAAAATGTAACTATAAACTATGATTAGTTATAGCGTATATATTATGAATTGATAAAAACATTAAGTCATGTGCCATTACATAAATTATGAATAAATATATTGTTTGTTAATGAATCAAATGTATTTATAAAATTTGGATGTGACGCTAACGTACAAGTCATGGCCGTGTTTGATGAACATAGTATTTAGACTAATGTGATGGTCAATATTCTTCCTAGCATATATGGACATGATTCATAACCATTATTGAACTTCAACGACGAAATTCTCGACAAGTCAAGTGTAATGAAGAGGTTACATGGTCAATACTAACGGTCAAACATTTCAAAAGTGTGCTTAGTAAAAAGTATTTGTTTCTCACTAAATTGAAGTCCGCCACAGAAAGGCATAAATTCTTTAAAACCTGCTCAACCATTCATTCTTGGCCCAAAAACTCATAAACGGTTATTACTTAATATTTTAAGAGGTGTAACTATTTCAATGGAATAGAACTTTATGAAGCGAATATAAATTAGGCAAAAAAAAAAGTCAAAGACGATGATTGCTTAATATTCACATCATCAGTTCACGAACATGCATCAAACATTTTCTCGAACAAAATAATTTAACCATGAAATAATCGTTACTATAGTTCAATACTATACGTTGAAAATCTGTAACAATCAATCTTTTATCTAAATTGTTAATTATTGAAATTTTGTAAGAAAGTTAACTATAGAAAAAATAAAATATGTTAAGTTTTAGATATAAGCAAAAGTTCAATTTTTTATTCACATAAGTAACATATTAAGTTATTACTAAATCAGAATGATAATCTTTGAATGCCTAAATGACATAATTTTAATTCACATAAATAAAAGTTTGATTTTTCAAAAAAATAAGCCCGGTGCAACGCATGAGTATGAAAGCCTCGTTAATATTATATTATTATATATTTGTTTTAAAATGAAAAATGAAATTTTGATATTAAAATAAAAAAAGAAAAGACATCATTATTTAATGGAAGCAAAAGAAGAGAGATAACATATTTTATGTGAAATGGAAGGGCCTACATTTTTGGGAATGTATCCTAACGAGTCGGCATATTGCCCGCGAGTTACGGTGGGGCTAACCTAATGTCGAAAGATATTTAGCTTCGATAATAGTGTGTTTTTGGTATTTTGGTATGGTTTAACAATTTTTTGGTATACAATCGTTATTGTAATAAAGAATAATAGGTCGAGTACTTTTTGTCCATATATATTATAGATTTACCATTTGGGCCGATCACATGGGCTAAAAGGAGCCCGGCTAAGGATCCAAACATTTTTGACATTTTCTATAAAATCGCTTGCGTATTTTCTGAAACATTGAATATTTGGCTCGTTTGTTCGCAATTAGAAGATCTTTACGCGTGTATTTTTTGATCTGGAATTTGATCGGGGATATGGTTATATATGTGATAAATAAAGTTTATTATATAAAAAAGTCGTAAATAGTTAAAAGTTGAGGGTACGATTTGTAAGTTTTTTTTCCTATTTACATTAAAGTTCAACATTTTTTATAAAAGCGTGCGTATTTCAGAAGCATTGTAATATTGGGCTCGTTTTGTTCACAATTCGAAGATCTTTCCGCGGGTATTTTTTGATCTGAATGAATCGGTAGATATGTGTTATATATTTAAAAAATAAAGTTTATTATATAAAAAGTCGTAAATAGTTAAAAGTTGAGGGTCTATTTTATAATATTTTTTTTCATTTTGGACAAGTGGATTATTTGGGCAGATTTTGGGCTACCCACTTTTTGTTGCACTGTTTCACCACTTATACGACGTCGTTATCATGACAATTAGTATATTGTGTAATTTTTAAATCAAAAGCTTCAACCAAAGGACAAATTAATCTTTGATTCTCTTAAACTCATACTAACACCACATACCAAACACACTCTTAGTTTTAATAATAACAAGGTTTTTAGCCATCGCTTCGCTGCGGGGCGCGGGCTTTGACGTTCGTTTATGGTGGACGGAGTGCTCACATACATCTCCATCCCTCTCCCACCCACTCGCCTAGTGTTTAAGATGTAAATAACTCTAGATAGCACAGGTTCCATTCATTTATATATTTTCCAGAATACGAAGCATAACTAAGAAATTTTACAAAACTTAACATCTTTTAATCTTATTCTGCTACATGGGCTCCCTTTACTACCATCTAATTTTACAGCCGCTTGCGTTGCTGATGTTCCGTGTACATCCTCAACCGCGTATGGATATGCTATTTGATGAGATTGTTTTACTCTCTTTTACTTGGTGCTCCAATAGGTGTAAAAACAATTTTGATTGGATCTCTTGGATGAAATGTCCTAGATCCTTATCTATGTAATTTTCCTAGCGCCTTGCTAGTTTCTTAATATAATTTGCCGTTCTAAAAAAATGCCACATTGCTGAAATGTACTCCTGAAACTTGATCATTCAGGCAATTCCGATTATTGGGACAATATTTTCCATGTTCTCTTAGTTTGTGATAATGCTCCTCCTAACGTGTATGCCTTTACTACTGCATGCACATTGGGATTTCACCAACACCTTTGTTTCCTACAATTAAATGAAATAGTGGACTCAAATGAGTTATAGTGTATGTTAGAATTGCTAAAGTCCATTTACACTATTAAAAAGTGTCACGATATAATGTCGGTTGTACTGGAAATTCACTTGAAAGGATACCGAACTCGCCTGCACCACGACATCCAGCAACTTCTTTTTATTTCCTCTTCTGAAGCTTCTGAGAGGACTTCCAACATCCCCTTTTGACAAAAATACTACTGATGGCCGTGTTCAAGGAGATGGAGGAGTAACAGCAGTTGCAGATACGTCTTGCGTCGTACGTACAATGAACGAAGCACCCCAAACCCTGTGCCACATGACCCTTGATACTGGTCCAACCTGAAGCGATTGAAAAAGTAAGTTTCCATTATGAAGGAAATGCATTAGTTTGCATTTTTATCCATTTATGATAAGATTTACATACTTTCCATTAGTTTTATTACATAATAAAACCACACACTTTATGGTCTCCTGCATTATCTAATTATAATATCGCTTGTTAGCTCAATAGTGCCATAAATCTCGCATGTAACCCAATAGGTGGTCAATTTCGGGTAGTGTGCTTTTATAAACTTTCATGTAACCAATTTATATATCTAAACAGAATCGGAATTATAAGAGTGAAGATATTACCTGGAAAAGAAAATAAGCTATTGTAACTCTGTAAGCACCGCTTTGTGCATCTAAACCAATTTATTTGAATCATTTGTGTGTTCCACACCCCCAAGAAAACGGCCATTCGTGCATCTCGTTCGTGCCCTTCTGCCTTAACTGTGTTAACCGCACAATCAACCGCCCCTTTATACGGAGGCTCAACTCCTTCCGCCACCTTCACATTCATAACTCTAGTCTTTATCACAGCGACTGCATTCGACGCTACTGCAGCTACAAACGCTGTTGCAAAACTCGCAGTCACATGTGTCCCGAAGCCATCTTTAATCACACCTTTTGGCTAACATCGTTTCCTTGATCTGGTCATATGCCGCAAGGTGGGACGCTGACACGATCCTACCAAAAAAACGTGACACTGCTGGCCTGTTCGACTGCAAATTGGTTTATTCAGAATATGATATATCTTAAAAGTATGATGTACATACATGTCCAGACCCATTTGAGCCCCCAAGCTCACCCATTTCATCCCCAAACCGACCCATTTCAGCCCCTAAACCCACATAATTAATAGATAAAAGTTACCTAAAACGTACCTTATCTTTTTGCCCAGCTTATTTCCAAACACGAAGCACAACCCGAAGTTGGGCCTTTTCAGCATTTCGTTCCTTCTTTCCACTGCCTCAGCGGCCTTCGACTTAAAATCATTTATATATGAGCACTTCATATGACATGTGGGAGGGTCTTATATCTGCATATATATAAAAAAACCTTCAAATTTTTTTTAACTAAAACCCTAAAAATATACAAATTATGTCAACTTAACACAAATGCAAACTGATTTTGGTGCATGAGAAAACGAATGACTACTTCAAAATGTAATAAAATTTGAAGAAAATGATACTCATTTGCGATTGCTTTTAACAACTTATGATATTTACAAAAGCGGATAAGCAGAGCAATGAAATTTATACAAACATTTCATATCAGGCATAGTAATAAGCAATCCCAAACACCCCCTAAAAATAAGAAAATAATCATAATTAATCATTCCTGGCTAAAAAATATGCAGGATACATAATGATATAGCTAAGTTTAAATAAAAGTAAGCTCAAATAAAAGTAAGCTCCATAAAATATACAAACCTGTGGATTAAGCTTGTGTACTTTACAGCAGAAAGATGTGTCAACAGCATCAGGGATTTGTGTCCGCGGTAGCAGCAACAATATGCGTCAGCAACAGCAAGTCGCGTCATACGCATGACGCATAAGCATCATCAATAAGCTTTACTTGTTTGATCTTACATAAAATGAGATGAAAAAGTAAGCAACTTTTAGTGGATCCGTTAATGTAGTGAAGAAATGTTAACAAATGCAAGTCAAATACGCGCCTCTTTATATTGGTGGAATACTTGTTTGTGGCCTCTTTGTTAAGGGTTGGTGGATGCGTTAGGAAAGATGGAAAAGCGGTAGTTGTTAAACGTTAAACAACATTGTATTAACCTGTGAATGAGTATGTATAATAATAACAAATGAGGCTCAGATTAATGAGTACTAAAGCGTGATCAAACACCTGACATGGCTGCAATCACACACTTGGTGTGACTACCTAGCCAAGATACAGGGCTGGTTAAACTACGCGTACTAAACAGAAAATTAATCATCATCACCTGCAACGTTATATTATATAAACTCCGATTCATGGGGTAGAACGACATTATTTCAATACGCCGGGTACTCCACCGGAACCCGCCGGTTGACCAGAGTCAACCCATTTTGTTTTTTTATTCTTTTTTTACCCGACTCGGTCAAAGCATTTAATACAATGCACACGTAATCCCTTTCTTTATCTCTTTCTTTGACACGTGTCTTTCTCACTCAGATGTTCGAGTGACGAACTGGAGAAAGAGGTGTCCGACCTGCTATGGCTGCAAACTCGAGTTCGTGATGCCCCGCCAAGATACGGGTCATTTTCACCTTAAATGATCCATTTACCTATTTTACACTATACAATATGAAAAAAAGTGGGAGTTGTGATTTGGCTACGTATACTTCTCCATCACCTACCTCTCCAGCTTTCTTATTTTCTGTTTAAAAAAATTAGATATGCGAGTGCGGACAAAGATAAACGGGCATACGACCCGCCATGGCTGCATAAGCGTGTTCGCGATGTCGCGCCAAGATACAGGCCGCTTTCAGCCGTTATGATCCTTCAGCATATTATACTTATAGAATAATTAGCGCACATTAGCAATAGCGTTTGTATTGCCACGTACAAATTCAATATGTAACCCAACACGTAACTCAGGTGTAAGAAAATGCAAGCCAGCATGAGCAAGCATCCAAAAATATGAGATAAGCACATGTTAAAGGTGTCCGTTACCGACCCGTTAATTTCGATTTTTTTAGCGGAATTGTATATAAGCCTCAACAAATCGTTAAGCTCACAGTTAAGGGTATGAAACTCGCCATGGCTGCAACTGCGACTGCGTGATACCCCACCAAAATACGGATCTTTGGATTAATGGAGCGCATTAAATAGGCGTTGCTGCCTTTTATATAAATTAATAATATGGATCTTTCAGATAGTATAATCAGACAGCGTTAAGCAAACATCAACAAACCATCGTTTTGCTGAGGCTTGCGAGCTGGAAACCGAATAAAAGGTATCCGACCTGACATGGCTGCAAACACGCCTTCGTGATGCCCCGCCAAGATACGGGTCAGTTTAACCCATCGTTACCCACAAACACACAACCAAGAAGAAGCAATTTCCTTTATGTTTGTGGACGATCTTTAGCCTCCAATATGTGTTTCTTTTTTAAACAAAGCTGCCACTTTTGTTTATACCGTATAATAATTATGTGAAACTGTTTGGCTCAGATTTTGTGAGTTTTGGACCGGATAAAAGGGTATGCAATCTGCCATGGCTGCAAGCAGTACGTGCTTCCCCGCCAAGATAGGGGTCAATTTTGCCCATCACGATCCAACAATCTATCGGAGTTGCAAAATTATAAATGCATAAATATGATAATATCTTCATCGCCTATGATAAACCGCCACCTCAAGACAAATGCATATTCCTGTTACGTGACATCACCAAACCAGCCCACGTAATAAAATAGACGTAATGATATATATGTATGCAACATCGGTTCAAGCAAACTAACAAAACGACATAAAAAACATGTCGGACCAACTGCCAGCTTTCCTGCGTACGCGTTCGTGAAGGTTGCTGAGGCGAGAGATTCTCGCACTCAACCATCTGTCCACCCTACGTAGCAAGAGCAAATTCAAGGGTCTCAGCAACCTCATACAATTTCAACGTGCTTAGTGGTATGTGTTTAATTACACATACCTTTGACCACTAAAACCGGACTTAAATGACTAAAAACGTACCAAAAATATATTGTATTTGTATGTTTTGCATTTGTATTGTGCAGATAATGGATATCCAAGAAAAGGACAAAAATAGAAGCCAAATCGATAAAACCGAGCACGAGAACGGAAAGAGCGTGAAAGAAAAGTTAAAATTAAAGCCAAGTCAAAAAGTCAAAGTCAAGTCAAAGTCAATCCCGGGAAGTGGATTTGGAAAGAGCATCAAAAACCGAACCCGAAAACCTAATTGCCAAAAGTGGGCCCACCCGTACCCAAATAGTGGGCCCGAGACAGCCCACTTATACACTTATAAACCTTAAACCCTTAATAAAAGCCCAACACCCTTATTTCCCTACCCGTCCCAACAATGAGCCCAACACCATCCTTTTATACTCCCATACCCGTTACCTTTTATTACACCCCTGTTAGTCCCTAAAAGGACTAACGGTGCAACAATTATAAACTCCAAGGACCAAAGTTGTATCTCCAAGGTCCTTTGATGCATATACTTATATAAAATGGAGGGACCATTCTTGCCAATCCACCATACTTGTGCCCTGCACCAAACAAACGAGATAACCCTTTTTCCCGCTAAACTTCCATTGCTACTGTTCACCTCCATCCCCAAATTTACTCTTACCCCGAAGTTAAATCCAATTAAACCTCTTCTAAAAGCCAAGAATGATGCAAGGGATGATGTTTTTGGCACCTGACACGTTGGCAATCCAAAAGCAATCATTGGGGGAATGATTGTGTGGCAATAATCAAGGGCTATAATGGATTTAAAGAAGCACAAGATGATTTAAAGGGCCAAGATTGAAGCTTCTTTTCCTCTCACACAAGAAAACCAAGCCAAGGATCTAGGTCCTTCTATCCGGCTTATAAATAGAGGGCTCAACGCTTGTGGTTAGGGAGAGTTTTTTTTGGAGTAGTTGTCCTAAGTTTTTAGTCTCTTTTTAATGTATTTTTATTTAAGTTTTTAAAGTTATTTTTGTATTTCAATTTCCTTTGTAAAAGTTTAAGTTTTTAATGAAATTTTAAGGTTTGTGTTTTAAGTTTCTGTGTTTGATCAATATTATAACCTGTTAAGCTTTAAAAAGCTATGAAACAGCTTGTAGATCTTACCTAAAAGCTTCACTAAGCTTTTTGTCTCTTGAATCAAACCTTATTTTACAGTTTAATATCTTTTATTTCATGTTTTAATCATAAAAATAAAAAAAAAGTACTAAAAAGATCCACCCCTCTAAACACCTCAGTTTCTTTGGATGATAAGCTAGCTTGGGAAGAGCTTATAAACCTCACTAGTTTGTCTTTTTACAAGCTAGAGCTTGTAGATTTGATTATTTACCCTGTTTTGAGCAAGGGTGTTTGTAAGTTTTTATTTTTACTTTTTAAGCTTATTTATTGTTTTACTGCTTATTATTGCTTATTGTCTGTTCTTATTTGCTTATTTGTGCTTTGTTATGATGTCTAATGCTTATGAATGCTTAGTTGTAGTTTAAAATTTTATTTGTGCAAGTTTTCTTTGAAATCTGTCTTAAATAGCTTATCTACTTGCATAATCTGTTTTAGCTTATTTAAGTGCTTATTTGTTATTGAAATATGCTTAATATTGCTTATTATGCTTGTTAGATATCTGGTCTTAAGGGGTTGTTCATAAAAAATTTAAGTTTGCAAGTAAAAAAGGCATTTTAAGTTTTTAAAGGGGTGTTTGGTTTAACTGATTTTGAAGGTCAAAACGGGTCAAAATGAGTTAAGTCTTTTGGGTCACCTTAGTTTAACTTAAAATCATCATAAAGTTCAGTTGTTAAAAGTTTTTAGGTATTAAAACTCAAAATTAAGGTTTTAAGAGTTCATTGCTTGAAACTGTTAAGTTATAGCTTATTCTAGTTGCTTATTTGATTGTGCTTTGCTTATTGTTGCTTTTGTGTTGTTTTTGTGTTTATTCATGTGTTAAAAGAAGTCAGAAACAAAGCTTTAAAGCCTGCATTGTTTGGTTTGTGTTTTACCAAAACTGTCAAAAAAGTACTAAGTGTTGAAAAGTTTGAGAAATTGCTTTTTCATCTGCTTATTGTTGCTTATCCTGAATTTCAAAATGCTTTTTGAGTGTTGATTATTGTTCTTTGAGGTCTAAAGCCAATCTGTTTGTAGGTTAAAAGTTCATAAGGATCCATCTTAGAGCTTATTTTTAAGCTCAAAAGTGCCCCTTTGCTGTTTGCCTGTTGTTTTTAGCCATTTTGCTTCTTTGCCTTATCTGAGCTTATTTGTTTATTTCTTTTGCTTATTTAGGTTTAGCATAGCTTATTAGGTTAGTTTAAGTCCCATTTAGCTTATTTCCTTTAGGTTTAAGCTTATTTGAGCTTATTAGCATTCTAGCTTAAAAACCTTAAGCTTTATAGCTTTTTAAGTATTCTGTCTAATTTGCTTTCTATAGCTTAAACTCTTTGCTTATTTTTGTTTGTTCATGCTTATTAGGACTAGCCTATAAGCTGTTATAAGCCATTTGCTTTGCCTTAGCTTATTTAAGTTAGAAAATAGCCTAGCAGTCTTAAGTTGCTAACTAGCAGTATTAACTTAAAAGTTAGTACTGCTGAGTTCATAAGCTCATTCTAGGCTTATTGGGTTGCTTATTTTTGTTCTTTGTTGCTTATTTAGTGTAGCTTATTATCTAATTTAGCTTATTTCTCTTTTTGGTTAGCTTATTTGTGCTCAAAAGCCAAAACAGTTAGCCTTTTAACTTGTTAGTTAAGTTAAGCCCTCTGTCAGCTTTAAGGGCTTATTTTCGTACTTATTTGAGGTTTCTAAAAAAGGTGTCTTTATAAAAAGTGCTTATAATTTGCTTGTTAAAAAAGTTATAAAAAAATGGCTTTCAAAAAGCATTAGGGAAGGTGGAAATCCCAAGTAAGCAAGGCTCGAACTCGGGACCTCAACACCCTCAACCCAACGCTTTACACACACCATTCACTACCATTGTGCTACAATAGCTCATCCGTTAGAGCTTGCATTCATTTAATAATTGTACACATTTTGAGCCCAATAAGCCCAAGCCACTTTGTGGCTTATTTTAAGCTTTTCTGAGCTTATTGGATAAGCTGGCCTTTCCAGCTTATTTTTCTTAGGACACTTGCATCTTTTAGGACTTATTTGCAAATTTTTCAGATTTTTTACCCTTTATTTGTTAATTTTTATTAATTTTCGAAACTTAAAAAGTTGAAAAGTCTTTTAAAAATAGTAAATTAATTCAGAAAAGGGGGAGGGGTGGGGGGGGGCAAGAATAAATTGGTTGTGTTGGGGTTGTAGAATAAAGGGGGTGGCTTTTATTTTACAACATTAAAATCATTTTTTTTAACCACTTTGAGACAATTCCTATTTAGATTTTAAAGCTTTTTTAATTAATTTAGAAAATAGATTTTTATTATAAAAAGTAGTTAAAAATAGTTTTCTTAATTTTTATCATATTTTAGACTTTTCTAAAGTAGAAAATCATTTTTTTGGAATTTTTAGGGATTAATTTGCTATTTTTTAGGATTTTTAATAGATTAAATTAGTTTTTAATTCATAAAAAAATATTAAAAAGTCAAAAAAATATAAATCTTTTTTAGAAAATTTTCTTTTGTCATATTTGAGGTTTGCATGCATTAAAATCTCTTGTAGGGTTTTTACTTGAATTAGTTGATAATTTAGCGCATTTTTAGGATCCCGGTTTTGCATTTTAGTTCAAATTTTTGTTGCCTTAGTTAATTTCATTGCCTTAATTTTCCCATAGAGTTAGAAAACCAATCCTAATTTTTTCCCATTCAAGCATCGATTCTCAAAACGACTCTCGACTTTCAATTGCATTTCTTGTTGGGGATAACGACCCGCGAATCATACTCCCGATTTACTATAATTGTGATTTTTTTATTCTCATTATTATATTTTTATATATTTACTTATATTTATATATAGTAAAGGGTTTTCGATCAGTTTTTGGCGCCGCTGCCGGGGAGGATCGTATACGATTGTTGAGCCATTTGACAATTTGTGTTTGAAGATCCTTCCGTTTGAAGTTATTTTGTTTATTTTCATATAAAAAAATACAAAAAGAATTTTCTTTTATTAGTATATATATAATATAAAAAAAT
>BQNB010058931.1:3465-30648 GCA_026074375.1 Tanacetum coccineum
GCAAGAGTATTGTACAAGACCACTTGGTGAAAATTGTGTGCTCTTGGTCTCATTGTTGTTGTTGTGCCATGGGATAGGAGGGGGGGGGGGGGGTTCTAGAAGTCTTTTGATATTTACACAATATCTAGTGCATTAAACTTTGGGTATTGGGTACAATCGTGGGTATTTGTTAAAGCGTAGAAATATTTTTGGTGGTTCCGGGAATGCCTAAATGCAATTTATCGCAAAACGTATACACTTTATGTATCCGATAGAAATAAAATGAACAAAGACCATAATTATTCTCAAAATAATTATTTAATACTTGATTGATGTAAACATTTAATCGTCTGATGCCCATTTACATTGAACGCTAATATTTAGCGTACGCGATTTAACTTAACGTTTACGATTTAAAGCAAACGCGTACAATACAAAAGATACATTGTGGATTTATTGACGATGTCAATGACCCTAAAACACGGGGTGTTATAGTCTTCCCTCGTTAAGTGAGCCTTGTCCTCAAGGCTTAAGACGCGGCACTTGACGCCGGTGCGGTCTTTGTGAACAGATGTGGGTATTTCTTCCGGAATTGATCCTCGCGTTCCCACGTAAACTCAGGACCTCGCTTGGAGTTCCATCGAACCTTGACTAATGGGATGCGGCTTCGCTTCAACCGTTTAACTTCACGGTCCATGATCTCAACGGGTTCCTCAACAAACTGAAGCTTGTCATCAAAATGAAGTCCATCCAACGGAACGGCTAACGGTTCGTCGGCATAGCACTTTTTCAAGTTGGATACATGAAATGTATTGTGAACCCTGCTTAGCTCTTCTGGAAGCTCAAGCTTGTAAGCAACCTCTCCAACCTTTTCTAACACCTTGAAAGGTCCAACATACCTAGGGTTTAACTTCCCCCGTTTGCCAAAACGTACGACCCCTTTCCAAGGCAAAACTTTAAGCATAACTTTATCCCCGACTTGGAATTCCATCGGTTTACGCTTCAGATCTGCATAACTCTTCTATCGATTACGAGCGGCTTGCATCCTTTGCTTGATTTGGACGATTTTCTCAGTCGTCTCTTGAATTAGTTCTGGACCGAGGATTTGAGCTTCTCCAACTTCGGTCCAACAAACAGGTGAACGACACTTTCGACCATAAAGTGCTTCAAATGGTGCGGCCTTGATGCTAGCGTGATAGCTATTGTTATATGAGAACTCGACTAATGGCAAATGGTTAACCCAACCCTTTCCAAAGTCGATTGCACAAGCACGCAACATATCCTCGAGAGTTTGAATAGTCCTCTCGCTTTGTCCATCTGTTTATGGATGGTACGCAGTACTCATATCCAGACTAGTACCTAAAGCATTCTGAAGTGACCTCCCAAAAACTTTAGATTGTGAACCTAGGTCACGATCACAAATTACTCGATAGAGGTATTCCATGCTCCGTGACCACCTCCCCATTAGTTCATTCTTGAGCAAAGTCTATCCATCGGATCAGTCTCTCTCATTGGTACAAAGATTGCGGACTTAGTGAGTCGGTCAACAATCACCCAAATGGTTTCATAACCTTGTGACGACTTAGGAAGCTTCGTGACAAAATCCATAGTGATGTTGTCCCACTTCCATTGAGGTATATCAGGTTATACCAACAATCCTGATGGCCTTTGATGTTATGCCTTGACCTTAGCACACGTCAGACATCTGCTAACATAGGTGGCGATGTTTGCCTTCATATTGGGCCACCAATATAGCTTCTTCATGTCTTGGTACATCTTATCAGAACCCGGATGAATAGAGTATTTTGACTTGTGGGACTCGTGCATGATCACAGTCCTTAAATCACCATAACATGGTAACCAACTCCTGCCATTGAAGCATAGAGTTCCATCCGCACGGGGTTCCAACTTTCCCGTTCTAAATTTCTCCAGATCTTTAGAATTTTCAGCCAACATACCTCCAACATCTTCGTTCTTGATGTTCTTTAGTTTTCGTGCTTTAGTCTGAGCATCCAAAATTTGTTTGGGGAGATTCAAACCTATAGTCATGACTAAGGCTCGAACCCTTAATGGTGGCTCTCGTTCCTTCCTGCTCAAGGCGTCAGCGACAACATTTGCTTTCCTCGGGTGATAACAAATCTCGCAATCGTAATCACTAAGTAATTCTAACCAATGACACTGCCTTATATTCAGCTACTTTTGATTAAGAATGTGTTGTAGACTCTTGTGATCCATGAACATCGTACACTTGGTTCCGTACAGATAGTGTCTCCAGAGTTTCAGACAAAACACTACCGCTCCAAGTTCTAAATCATGAGTCGTATAGTTCTTCTTATGAATTTTTAGCTGGCGTGATGCATAAGCAATCACCTTCTCTCTTTGCATCAACACGGTGCCCTTCTTTGAAGCATCGCAGTATACGATGAAATCTTCGCTTCCTTCTGGTAAAGCCAGAATTGGCGCACTACACAACTTCTGCTTAATCAGTTGAAACGTTGTTTCTTGTTTGTCACCCCACTCAAACTTGACCTTCTTCTGAGTGAGCTTGGTCATTGGTTTGGCAATCTTTGAAAATCCTTCGATGAATCTTCAATAATACCCAGCAAGACCTAAAAATTAACGAATCTCCATTGGTGACTTAGGAGATGCCCAATCTTTAATGGATTCGATCTTGGCAGGGTCTACGTGAATACCCTAGCTATCAATCACGTGACCGAGGAATTGTACTTTAGGAATCCAAAATTCACACTTGGAAACAATGTGGGTGCATACAACTCTCTTTTCTTAAGCAACTCTAAGATTAACTTAAGGTGCTCTTCGTGCTCTTTTTTGTTCTTCGAATATATTAGAATATCGTCAATAAAGACAATTACGAATTTATCCAAATATGGTTTGCACACCCGATTCATAAGGTCCATGAATACGGCAGGTGCGTTTGTCAAACCAAACGCATAACTTGAATTCATAAGCCGTAACGGTTCTAAAAGCGTCTTCGGATGTCTGCTTCTCGAATCCCTTATTGGTGATAACCTGACCTTAGGTCGATCTTCGAGTAAACTTGACCCTTGAAGGCTAATCAATAAATCATCAATTTTCTTAGGAGCGGATAACGAGATCTTCACCTCACTTAATTAAATTCCGGTAATCAATGCACATTCGATAACGATCCTCCCTGCATTCTTTGACATACAAGACCGGAGCTCCCCAGAGGTGAGGAACTAGGTCATATAAAGCCTTTGTTTAGATAGTTTCTTTTTAGATTTGCTCCGACAACTCCTTCATATCAGAAGGTGCCAATCTATAAGGCCGCCGAGCTACGGTGCAGCACCAAGTTTTCAAAAACGATTGAAATTCCACTGTGTTTGAGTCGAGAAGACACGCAAGTCCCAGTAAAATACTTCAGGAAAAGCCTCGAACTATTGTACATCCTCAAGTCGCTTCATCTCCTACTTGCTTCAACCTACTTTTATAAAATGTGCCAAAAAGACTGGACATCCTTTTAGCATGTATTCTTGTGTTTTGGAGTACGAGATAATGTGCAGACGAGCCTTGTATCCCCGGTTGCTTTCGTCACCGTAAACAATTAATGTTTCATTTCCCTAGGGGATACAAACGATCTCTAGCACACAAAATTATTGCTTGTACTTTGCCAATCCAATCCATACCATTTAAGCATCGAAACACCAAGATCTACGGGGTATTAAATTTATGTTGAATGGGTGGTTCAGGAGATTTAATGTGCAACCCCTAAGGATAGTGTTTAACCCAATTATTCTCCCGTCAGCTAGTTCGACATCATAATAGTGATCTAAGGTAGATGGCGTGATATCAATTTGGAACTAAATGCAGTAGACACAAAACTCCTATCGGCACCAGTATCCAAATAATATAGAAGCATAGCGGTTGTTGAGAAGGAAAAAAAAAACAACGTACCCGTCACGACGTTGAGTCTTGGTGGTTTTTTTATTTGGCCTTGCATGGCCCACCGCAATACACTTTGGCTAGACCCTTGTCCATTACCAAGCTTGATTTCCACGGTTTTATTGTTCTCTTTAGCTTGGACATTCCCCTCTTGAAGTGTCCTTGAACCCACACTCGAAGCAAGTAGGATCTGCCTGACCCAGTGCCCCCTGATTGTAGATTGTTGGCATTTAGCCCCGCACCCTATAGTACAACGGGCAAAATGGCCAAATTTGTTGCATTTGTGGCATTTTGGAGCACACGGACCATCGTGGTGATAGTTGCATTAGTGCATAGGGGTTTAGAACCCCCGTATGGCTTCTTTTCACCAGTCCCTACAATATAACCCTGCCAGTGTTCTGCCTCTTATTCTGTTGTTGTTGGTTTTGATTGTTTCGGGAAGTGTTTTCAAACTTCCTTTTGTTCTCAGCCTGTCTTTCAGCAATGGTGCTTACTTTCTTATCCATTAGTTCAGTGGCCCCATTTCAATAGCGCCTCATGTTTCAGCTTTGATGCTACAATATTTCCATGGATCAAGATGGGCAATCCGCGACGAACCTTTCAATCTTTCAAACACCTCAGGAAACATCCATCACCACAGCAGTGCTAGTTTCCTGGAAACGTTGGTAGTACCCTAGCACATCAAGTTACCCTTCACTTTCAAAAATTCCACCATATTCACTCAAGCTTTCCATCTCGTTCCTTGGACAGTACTTGTTAGTTTTTTTTCTTTCCTCATATCGGCCCAAGTCATGCATAGGCAACAATCATGACTGCATCAAAACATGGGAATTCCACCATGTTAGAGCACCTGCTAGAAGAGTACAAGTGTAAAACTTAATCTGATTTTCCACAGAGCAGTTGCTTATGCGGAAAACAGTCTCCATCCTTTCAAACCATTGAGTTAATTCAACAACTCCCTTAGTGCCTTTGAAATATATAAGATATGCACTTTAAACAAGTCTTGGTAATTGCACTCCAAGCAACGCGTTTCCAGTCCTTCTGCCACCTGATTCCATAGATGGCTTGTCATCGCCCTTCCTATTTCTCACGTGCTGCCAAAGCGGCAGTGACACCTTGGTCAATCATTGCCTGAAAAAAAGTTGGGCATTAGTGACCGATGAGTTGTGGATGCTTTTGGGTCTGGGGTTTGTTTGTGACGGTTTGACCCAGTAGCTCGTTTTGGGTGCCATTTTCCTTCAATCACAAGAAAATAAATACCCATAAGATTTCATAAAATCAGAACCATGACATGACAGTATACATGATAAAATAAAGTGAGATCATAATCACACAGTGAAAATAACAACTGAATAGTATCAACAATGATTTAACCAAATCAACATTCCTTCATAAACACATTCGACTAAAGAACGTGACATAATACAACCCATTCCATATATAAATTTTGGAAAACATACATGAATGGTTCAGATACAAAAATATCATACGATTAGGTACAAAATAACATAACAACCTAAAGCCTTACTACCGAGAGATTGAAACCCGTAATACTTAGTAGGCTAGTATAACAAAATGACTAGCATAACATGATCTAATCTATGAACTGCTACCAGCCTCCTCTGGCAGCTCTGGCTGTGCAGGACCTCCAGCGGGTCCCTGCTGTCCTTGTAGTACGGTAACCTGTCCCTGTAATACTGTTACATGTCCCTGTAGTGTGGTCACCTGTCCCTGTAATGACTGCATCACTGTCAATATTTGTATAAGCTGCTGCTGTCGGGTATGATCAGTTGTCCTCAACTCTCTCATCTTTGCAGATCTCCTATGGTCTACCTTCAGCCATCTTGAAGTCACAGCTTGTCTCCTGCGATCAGCAGCATGTAATTCTCTAATCTCTGACATCTGACCCAGTATGGAGTACCAATGACATAACCCTCTGTGGGCAAGATCCACTCGCATCCATCAAAAAGAAAAAAAAAAAAAAAAAAAAAAAAAAAAAAATAATAAAAAAAAAAAAAAACAAAAAAATAAAAAAAAATATGACGTTATATTCATGTGGCTCGTTTGTCTCTAAACAACATATTAGCCGACCAGCCAATAGCTTTCTCTAACTTCGCCTTATCGGCAAACTCGAAATAAATCTCATTTGTGACTTTGCTAACCCTAGTCTCAAATGCTGTCATATGTTGACCCAACTTTGTGTCAGTACTAATGGGTGCCCCCTGAAAGGTCTCAACTATCTCGTCCCACGAGTCGGTGATCCCATATCTAACATCTCCCTCTGGATCACACCTGATCTCCCTATCCATAGTGGCAACAAAGCCATAGTCTGCCCTAAGACCTCCATCCGGTCTAGCAGCAGCACAATGAGCTCTCTCCTACCTCGTATCTAGGACCAAGAGCGATACCTAACCTCTTCTGAGGTGGTAAAGGTAAACCTCGGTATTGTCTCCTCTACGACTACAGAGGGTATTAGCAATGGTGGGATGAAGTAGGAACTGATATGCGGAAATGTGGTGTTATCCCTGATGATTGTGCATCTGAATCCTGGTGAGGGAGAGTATGAAGGTGGTGTATTAGTAAGAGAATGGGAAGTATATTCGAGCCTCAACTCTCAGCCGGATCATAGCAGCTCGATAGCCCAATGAACGAATAGGACTAGAAGGTGGTGATGGAGATGACACAGGCACTGGTGATGATACTGGTAGTGGTGATGATACTGGTAGTGATGGAGATGGTATCAGAGGTAGTGGTAGAGAAGGTATCTGGGGAAGTGGTGAAGACCATAGGGAGAGCGGTGATGATGGTGGAGTAGATATAGCGAGAAGTCTGGCAACCTCTGCATCAGACCATACTGGTGTAGATACTAGAGCTGGAATAGAAATCCTAGCTGTCACAAGATATGCAGGGTGTGGTGTGGTGTGGCCGCAGACTCATCAGTCTCGAACGGCTCTGTCTCCTCCGTAGATGTGGCCTGATCTGTAGCTGGTAAAGCAACAACTACAGAGTCGGCAGGAGCTGGGTGCTCCTCCTCCTCCTCATCCTCATCAGCCTCTATGTCAACATCATCATCCTCATCCTCCTCCGATGGCTCATCCTTATCGTCTTTGTCATCTCCTCCATCAGCATGATAGTCAACAGGATCCTCTTCGGGGTCCTCATCATCATCATCCTCCGGGTCCATCTCAGGATCGGACTCCAGGACATAGTCAGGTGACTGAGCAGTGGGTGAGGCATCCTCAGCATATGGCTGATCCTCAGCAACAATCTCATCATCAGCATGCTCTGGGCCTGGAACATAATCTGGCGAATGTGGTGCCTGCTCTGGCTCCTCAGGGCCAGGCACATAATCTAGAGAGGGTGGGGCCTAAAGAGCGGCCTCCACGTATGGGTCCTCTAGCATCTAAGGAAGCTCAAGGTACTCGTGTGCATCGGCTCTCAGTGATCCTATGTCTGATAAACCCTCAAATGGGCTGGAAACCTCTGTGTATGTAACCCCTGATTCATCCGAATCTGACATGAATGAATCTGAAAATTCAAAATAGCTTATATTAGTATTTAATATAAGACTCTATAGTAATAAATTTTTTACAATTTTGTTTTTTATATCATGCACATGTAGAAACTTAAGGAATGCATCTCGTCCAACCCACTAATTCAACAAGTAGTGTATGCATGAATGTATGCACATGATGATGTCCGAGTAAAACCCTTTGTATGAATTCGATGTTTGAAAACGGTTATAGTCTAGCAAAAACATTTGACCTGGTTCTCTATAACCTTGGCTCTGATACCAATCTGTAACACCCCCAAATTGGGTCGAAGCGGAATAAGGGTCCGGGGCGTGTTACTTCTCAGATAAAAAACACAAGATATATATAGAACGACCAAAAAGTCATTTTAAAACTGATACAAAGGATTTAACAAATGTTTTTTGATACAATAGCCCGAAAGCTTAACTTGTTCATTGTTATTATTATCAAAGATAATGTTTCACAGCACATGAGTTGCACAAACATAATGCAACCAGATCTGTATAGCATGACATCCAAAACAAAATCACCTAATTATCCCTGGCACCTTATGCTTTACTGATCTCCTGAAAAAACATTGCTTAAAATGTCAACAATAATGTTGGTGAATTCATAGGTTTGATAATCATATATTTAGGACCACAAGTTTTCCCAGTGTATGATAATGCAACACATGCAGACATCATATAAATGTAATTACGTTGCCCTAAGCTCATGACACTGAAGCTCGACATTAATGAATACCATATAAATGGTCTACATTTCCCGTGATGATGTTCTAACCCACAACATCCTATGTTCTACATGGTATACGTTCGTTTGCCCAATGATAGCTAATCACTCGAACGGGGATGTCAACCTAATTAGACTATCATAACAATTCCGCGCTCACAATCCAGTAACTAACAGTTCATGATAATGGGCTCAACTAGGGTTATCGCTACTTAGGCAACACGTAATCACAATGTAAAAGTTAACCACATGTGTCCAATTATAAAACAATGCATGTTTCTCACCCCAAAAACTTATAAAACAAATCATGTAAAACGTGGGGCTATGAACTCACCTTGAGTGAGCGAATATCAAGTATATCACAAATAATGCGTCACGCAAATCGTCAGATGCAACCTATTTAATTTAAGGTCGTATAAGTACTAATCACATTGGGTAACTACTACCATATATCATTCTATATAGCTAATCACCATCTAATTGTTTTGGTAAAATTGTGTTTAATAAGTTAAAACGTTTATAATTTCCGTTGTAGTAAAACTGGCGTAACTTTCGCGTTTCAAGTCCGTTTCTTGCGTTTCTTATGTCCACGTTTTCGTATTAAGCCGAGTTATCAATATTTGACATTTTCATATTTTTAGTCCCCTGATGAACAGTACTTTTTACTGTTCACACCAGTTATAAAGTTATTTTTATAGTTTTAGTTATCGTAAAACCCGTAAACGTCGTATTTTATTCGTTATAGCTCCGTTTTTAGCGATTCTTTCAAGCACGTTCTTGTTATTGAAAGTCCTATCTATTTATGAGGTTTACAAAAATATTTGTTTCTATCATGAATAGTAACTATATAAAAAAGTTTTATAAAAAGAATTATGTCGAAACTCGCGTAATCATAACTCAACGTTATTTATTGAAAAATACGTTTCTTATCATATAGAATCCTAAAAATATGTTACAATCTGTGAAGAAATACTAAACTTATGTTTTAGAAGTATTTATACTTGCTTTAATAAAGCTCATTTATAAAACCGTTAGTAAACGAAAATCGTATTTTTATGGTTCATTTGTTCGTTATTAATCCATTTTTTGAGTTTCTTAGCTTTTTGGAATCGTCATGAGACATACTATCTTATGAAATTATAAAATGACCAGGTCATGTGTCGAATCCAAAGAGAAATTTTGGATGTTTTTCATAATAACATGTTTTAAACTTGATTTTGTACTTTTCTATTTAGTAAGTTACCACAAGTCTTTTATAACTATATATATCATATGTCTTACATATATTAGAGTCCATAAGTCCATTATTTGTCCAAATGTTCAAGATCACAAGATTATCAAGTCATTAATATCACATGAAAGCCTAACTTTCCTTAAGTATACTTTTAACTACAAGTTTATACTTGAACCTTTTTATACTTAACCAAGTGTGTACATCACTTATACTTCCATTATATCATCATTTTAGCATTCATGAACATGAATAAAAGTTCATGAAGCATGATTATCAAGTTATTTACCACACTTTTACTTGAAACTTATTAAGAAATCTTTAAAACCCTAATTTATATCCACACTTTTTATGCTTAAACCAACATGGTACAACACTTCTATGTCCATTTTATCATGATATTAACAACAACATATCATATGTAAAAGTGCACAAATCCATGATTACAAGTAAAAACTCTTTTTACATGTTTAAAAGTCCTAAATGGTGATTTTGCTAGTGTAAAACATTCATATATACAATATAATCATGAAAAAATGAAAAAGTTAAGTGTGTTAGTATAACCTTAATGATGATGTATGATGATGAGAAATATGTGCTAAACCCTTGTTTAGACTTTAAACCCAAGCTAGCAGGAATGAAAACACTAATTTTCCAATTAAAAACCCTAGCTTCCTTTCTTGTTTCCACACTTGTAAATCTTTAACCAATACTTCAAATCATCTTGAAGTATCTTAGATATGATGTGATATTACTTGTATGTGTTAAAGAAAAGTTTGTATGAATTATTTAGAAGGGGTGTTTTGAGCCGTGGGCTTATAAGGTGACAAAGGGAGAGATTTTTGCTTTTTGATAAGTGTTAAGTTTTATGTTTTCTTATCTCATGCAATGTATAAGTAATGCAATATGTTAATACAAGTCAATAAGACACCATGAGTCTTAAAGGAGTCCTGTGGTCTTAGTCTATGTACAAAGTTTGAAGAAAATGGTAAATGCCCCTAATAGTTGATTGATATCTTCCTTTGATACTGGAGCAGCATGAACCTCCAATTGACTTATGAGTTTTTGGAACCTATCATAAGCCTTATCCAGACTTTCATTTGGTGCAGTGGTAAAGTTTTCAAACTGATGTTTTAAAACATTCCTCTGCATCTTTTTGGATTCATCATTTCCTCCAAACCTTGATTTGATTGCAGCCCAGAGAGATTTAGCATCTGGAACATTATGAAACTTAAGGAGATATTCATCAGGTATTGCTAACAGCAAGATGCTCTTAACTCTTTCCTGATTCCTTTTGGCAGTCAGTTGTTTGGCAGTCTTAGGAGCAGGAGGACCAGATTGTTCTCCTGCTGGTGCAGCCTCTTCTTGGAGATCTCCATCGACAATTATATCCCATAGGTTATGATCTGTGTGGCAGATATATTGTCGCATTCTCATGCTCCAAATATCATATTCTCCCTTCTTGATGATAGGGATTTTCATTGCTGTTATAGTTGGTGGAGGAGAGTCTTGTTCTGTCATCTTCCTGGTTTGATTGTAAATCTGCTTCAAATAATGGAGTTCTTCTTATTCAGAGTTTCCACACAAGCTCTGATACCACTTGTTGGATCCCTTACTGAATAGATCTTGAACCTTTAGCTTGCAAAGGGTTTGTTACTTTAGATAAATCCAAAGCAACAATAATGAAACACTGATTGAACACTATTGATTATGCGGAAACTAATCAACAATGCTAAGAAGAACAGTATTAAGTAAACACAAGAGATCTTCTATCAAACTCACACTTTATATTATAACTTGAATCGTACTAGGTTACAAGCTATGATTGCTAATTGATCTCTATTGATCTATATCTATTAACTATGCCTAGGGTTCCTTTTATACACCAAGGAAACCCTAATGGGCTTACAAAACGCGTGAGGAGATAATGCATATCTATTCCTAATTTAACTCATGCATATCTCCTAACAGCACTAACTATTATATGCTAGCAGCACTAACTTACTACTAACAGCACTAACTATACTAGCAGTACTAACAATGTACTGGCAGTACTAACTATACTCTAACAGTACTAAAGACTTAGTCTATTTTCTTCAATCTTTCTCAGCAGCACTAAATCTTCACTAGCAGCACCAATGTTGAACCAGCAGCAGTAAGTTGTAAAGTCTTCTAAAACCCAACAATCCTCCCCTAAACATGATGTTTACTTGTCAACCTTCATGTTTCTTCATCTTGAGCTTCTTGAACACCAGGAGGATGTATCCAAACACTTTACAACCTTTTAAACTTCAACTTTGATTAGCTTCCAGTCTTTTCAGCAACACAGCAAAAATACCAACTAAGTTGGCTATGTAGTTTTTGGCAAACTACCAGCCATAAACGGATTTGATATTTCTTTACCAGTAGCCGTTTGCTCTGGAATAGCCAATGCTTCATTGCTATAACATGGTGCACTGATAACCATATAGTTTTTAGTAAACTACCAACTATCAACGGATTTGAGATGTCTTTACCAAGAGCCGTTTGCTTTGGACTAGCCAACTCTTTACTGTGAAGCATGGTGAGTTGAGAACCATATAGTTTTTAGCAAACTATCAGCTGTAAACGGATTTGAGAAGTCTTTACCAAAAGTCGTTTGCTTCTGGACTAGCCAGTTCTTGATGTCTGTTAGACATGGTGAACTGATGACCATTTGTTGTGTGGTCAGAAAACCAACACTCAAAGATCCTTCTCACTCCCATCTTGGTCTCCAAACTCATCAATCTATTTTTGAATAAATCTGAGCAGATCAAAAACAGCTTCACCTTCAGATTCAGTAGTCAATCTCAACTCCATCATCCTCTCAAGAGTTTCCCTTATAAGTGGATACCTTCTTTCTGCAAGCATGTGAAATCCAGTACCATCTTTTAATGCCAAGAAATGTATTCCACAGTTTTCATAGAAAGTCCAACTCTTAATAATCCATTTCTCTTGATTCTTCTAAATATCATCATCTGCAGTTTCTTCAAACATAATTTTTAAGTCTTCCCAGAGAACTAAATTAATTCCTTCAGGAGTTGTTGCTGAAAATCTCTGCATCATTAGACTATGTAGCTCAATGAAGTCCAATCTATCAAATCTTGAAACCATTTCAGTGAAAGTCTTGATATATCTTAAACTTCTATTAGCTCATCAGAGTAGTGGAAGTCTTGAAACATGTACTTGAGCTTTCATGATGTCTTTATATTTGTCGGTCGGGTATCATGATATCTAAGATAACCTTAGGTGTTTAGAAGGTTTGGTTTAAGGTTTACAAGGGTTAATCAAGCAAGAAGCAAGATTAGGGTTTCATTTGGAATTAGGGTTTTCAAGGGTTGTAAGCTAGGGTTTGGTTTCTAAACAAGGGTTTAGATCACTTTGTTCATCACTACACTTCATATTAAGGTTACCTAAAACTCTTAATCTCTTTGTTTTCATGATTTTATGCATATATAATGTTTGTGTAGTTAATCACCATCTAAGAACATGTTTACTTGTAAAAATGGATTTTTACACTTGTTTATGATTTGGTAAACTTTTATATATGTTGTATGAATGTTCATATCATGTTATAATGGAAGTATAAGTAATGTACAAGTGTTGGTTATGTATAAAAAGTATATGTAAACAAGTTAACTAAAAAGTATACTTATGAAAGTTCATGGATAAATAAGTGTGTACACATTTGGATCTTGTGATTTTTGGACAATATATGGACTAATCATGGACTAGAGACCCTAAGGATGTAAGACATGTGATTATGAGTGTTGTAATGGACTTGTAACAAAGTGATTAAACTTAAAAGTTAGAAAAACTCATTTTAAACACATTTTAAGAAAAAGTTCAAAACCTTCTGTTTGAAATTCGAATTTAACATATATATTTTATGATTTTATAAAATACTACATGTCACAAGGATCGTGGGCATGTAGAGAACTCGAAAAACCGATTTATAACGAAGGAGATACGCTAATTTTAAGTTATACGTTAATTAAACGCGTTATAAAAGAAATTTTATAAAAACAAGTTATAAAATACGTCTGATATATAAGGTTTATTATTTTTCCCAGATATTACATAATTTTAGGATTCTAAAACAATAAGAATCATAATTTTTGGATCAATAATGAAGGAGTTATGAATTACGCGAGTTTACGACAATTAATACTTTTATAAAACTATTTTTATAAAAGTTACTGTTCATCTCAGACATGAATATTTTGAAAACATCATTAATATTATAGAACTTTTAATAACAAATACGTGCTCGAAAGAATCACTAAAAACTGAGCTAAAACGAATAAGATACTACATTTACGGGTTTTACGATAACTCAATTTATAAAAATAAATTTATAAACAGTCATGAACAGTAAAAACCACTGTTCACCAGAGGACTAAAAATATGAAAATGTAATATTTTGATAACTCGGCTTAATACGAAAGCATGGACATAAGAAACGGGCTTAAAACGATAAAGTTACGTCGTTTTTACTAATGAAATGTTTATAAACGTTTTAACTTTATAAATACGATTTCACAAACGCAATTAAATGGTGATGTAGCTATATAGAATTATATATGGTAGTAGTTATTCAAAAATCTTAGTACTTATACGGCCTATAATTAACTAGGTTGCATTCGGCGTTTATCTGACGCATTTTCTGTGATATAATCTGATATTAATTACTCAAGGTGAGTTCATAGCCCCACATTTTACATTTTAATGATTTACAAGTTTTGGGGTGAGAAACATATGCATGTTTTACAATTGGACGCAAGTGGACATTGCACATTTACGGTTACGTGTTTGCCTAAGTAGCGATAACCCTCTGAGCCCATTATCATGATCTGTCAATTACTGTTATGAGCGCGAATGTTATAAATAGATCTATTCGGGATTGACATCCCCGTTCAGGTGAGTCATGCTTACTGTGCCGGTTTGCCGGACAATGAACGTATACCATGTCGGACATAGGATGTTGCGGGTAAGAACATCATCACGGGCAATGTTGGTAATTTATATTGCATTTCATACATGTCGAGCTTCAGTGTCATGAGCTTAGGAAAACATAATTACATTTAATGATGTTTGCATCTGTTGCATTATCATAGGGAAATCTTGCGGTCCTACATTATACATTTTATAAACCTATGAATTCACTCAACAATATGTTAACGTTTTAAGCAATGTTTTTCAAGGGATCAATAAAGCACGAGGTGCAAGGGATACATTGGTGGTTTTGATTTGGATGTCATGCATTAAAGATTTTGTCGTATTACATTTTGTATATCTGTTATGGGCTAGAAATCTTTGTATTTTGAACAAGTGAAGCTTCGGGCTTTTGTAACAAACCACCCCCAACCCATATTCCGCTGCGTCCCAATTTAGGGGTGTTACATTTTGTCTATCAGCTTGTGTGGGTAACAGTGTCTTGAATTGATTGTAGTCACCGACCAAACCGTGCCAGTTTCTCAGGCTGAAAATCCCCCTTTTCCCATTAGAATTAGGATTTAGACTGACATAGGTTTAACATAGGTTTAGATTAGAATAGAATTAACATAGATTCAAACATTGCATTCATACAAAGGGGTTTTCACGGGACATACATATACTAGTTGTTGCATTAGTGGTTAGACTAGATGCATTTATGATTGATATACATGTTTTGATATAAATGTATATTACTATAAGAGTCTTATATTAATACTTATAATAAGTCTTACATTTTTGATTTTCAGATATTGTCCAAGTCGGATTCAGAGGATTCCACATTTCCCTACACGGTGGTATCCAGTCCATTTGGAGGTATGTCATACATAGGATCTCCGAGAGTCGATGGACCACCCGTGATGCCAGAGGACCCATATGCATATGTGTAGCCCTTTTTCACAGGCCCGCATTATCCTCCTGTATTATTGTCTGCCCTGAGACCAAGACAAAGCACTACTTTTACCAGAGTTTGTTCCTGAGCCTGTATACCCAGAGTTTATGCCACAGGAGGATGAGGTATTTCCAACTGAGGAGCAACCACTGCATGCTGCTGTCTCACCTACTGTCGACTCACCAGGATACATTGCAGACTCTGATCCAGAGGAGGATAAGGAGGATCCTGAGGAGGACCCCGCTGATTATCCTGCTGACGGAGGAAATGATGACAATGATGATGATGATGTTGAGGAGGATATGTATGAGAAGGAGGAGGAGCACCCAGCTTCGGCCGACTCTGTCCCACCACCTGTACACCATCGTGAACTGCTAGGATGTCTATCCGAGAGAAGCCACCTACACCCTTTTGGTCTGAGGCAGAGAGTGCTAGACTTCTTGACATACCATCACCTCCACCACCACCACTCTCCCCGTGGTCATCACCACTACCTCAGATTCCCTCACCACCACTACCAGTATCATCACCAGTACCTGTATCACCTTCACCACTACCTGCTAGCCCTACTTATCTGTTGAGATATAGAGCTGCTATGATCCAACAAATGGCCGAGTCACCATCCACTTCTCATTCATTACCACTACCACCACCTATCATACTCTCACATATCAGGGAATATGTGGCCATGATGAGAGCTACTACACCATCCACCTACATCTTAGCACCTCGATCAGAGACACCACCAACAGAGACACCACCATTAGGGACACCACCACTCCTATCTATACCTTTACCTACTCTATCACCACCTATTATTCTTCCCTCTATTGTCTGTTGAGCAGGTGTTTCTGAGGTTACATTGCCGCCTCAAAAGAGGTTATGTATTGCTCTAGGTCCGAGATATGAGGTCAGTAAGATTTCATCTGCACCCACTACTAGACCTACTGGTTAGGGCGGACTATAGTTTTGTTGCCACTTTGGATAATGAGATTAGGCGATATCCCGAGATATGTTGGTTATGGGATTACAGACACTTGGGATGACATGGTTGAGGACATGCAGGGGACACCAGCAGAGACTGATGTGGCAGGACTGAGTCAAAGGATGACAATTTTTTTCACGACTATCAGACAAGACACATATGAGATTTATGTGAGACTGGATGATGCATAGGATGACAGGTTATTGATGAGCGGTCTGCTCAACATGCTGTATAGAGATAGACGTGCTCATGCTCGCACTACTTTACTCATAAAGAGAGAGGATAGACTTTCTCGTGAGGTCTGGGTATGGTCGACGGATGCTAGTGACAAAACACCGCCCATAGTCCTGAGTAGAGCACAGAGGACTACTGTAATGTACAACAAGACGAGAATGTAGCCTTGGCGAGCAGCAACCCATGTTCGACAGGCACAACTTTTGGAGACTCTGAACTGATGAAGTACACTGCAACACAATGACAAACACTGCAGGGACAGCAGTGACCCGCTAAGAGGTCCAACACAGCTAGAGATAACCAGTGAGGCCGTAGCAGTTCATATATATGGTTATGTTAGTAGCTATATTGTATTAAAGCCACTAAGTATTACGGGGAAACACCCGTCTATAAGGCTTTAGGGTTGTTTTATATTTCCAATTTGTAACCTAAGGGTAGTGATCATTTTGTACCGAATTCAGGTCATGTATGTTTCCGATTATATATGGAATGATGTATATAGTCATTCTAGTAAACGAATTTATCATGAATGAATGTTGATTTAGTTACACCATTGTTAATTTCAATTTAGTTGTGCATTTCACTATGTGATATGATCTCACTTTATTTAATGTGTATATGTCATGTCAAGGTAAGATTTATGAAATCAACGTGGAAATAAATTTTCTTGTGATAAAGAAAATGGCACCAAAAAGAACCACCAGAGCCAACCCCCGCCGCTACCACTGCCACTACTTTTGTGATGAATGCCCAACTTAAGGAAATGATCGACCAAGGTGTTACTGATGCTTTGGCAACACGTGATGCTAACATAACACAAATGGCGATGACATCCATAATTCAGGAACGAGTGTTAGAAGGACAGAACGAGTTGCTAGAGAATGCACTTACCCAGACTTCATGAAGTGCCAACCTCTAAATTTCAAAGGCACGGAAGGAGTTGTCGAATTGATTCAATGGTTTGAGAAAATGGAAACTGTGTTCAGTATAAGCAACTGCTCTGTGGAAAACCAAATCAAGTTTTCCACTGTACTCTTCTTGCATGTGCTCTAACATGGTGGAACTCCCATGTTAGGACTGTTGGTCATGATGTTGCATATGCAATGACTTGGACAACCATAAAAAAAAAGAAGACCTGCAAGTTACTAACTGCCCAGGGTGAGATTAGAAGCTCGAGCTGAGTTTTGGAATTTTAAAGGTGAAAGGTACCGACGTGATAGGTTACAACCAACGTTTTCAGGAACTGGCATTGCTGTGTGTTAGAATGTTTCCTGAAGAATCGGATAAGATTGAGAGATATGTCGTGGTGTTGCCTTGACATAATCCCACTAGTGTAGTACCCTCAAAGCCGAAGACAATGTAAAGTAGATTGAAATAACAACTGGACTGATGGATAAGAAAATCTTAAAACGTTTGCTAAAGGTCAGACAAAGAACAAAAGAAAGCAAGATGATAACCAACAACAACAACAAAACAAGAGGCAGAACACTGGACGTAGCCACACCGCAGATCTGTGAGAAAAACCTTACGGAGTATCTAAACCTTTGTGTCCAAATGTAACTATCACCATGAATTCCATGTGCTTCCCCCCCCCCCCCCCCCCCCCCCCCCAAATGCCGCAAGTGCAACAGAGTTGGCCATCTGGCATGCGACTATAGGAGACCTGCAAATACTAATGCTAGTAACAATCAGAGGGGCACTGGGCAGGTCATAAACCTACTTGCTATGAATGTGGAGCCCAAGGATACTTCAAGAGGGATTATCCAAAGCTAAAAAACAACAACCGTGGTAACCAAGGTAGAAATGACAATGCACTAGAGAAAGTGTACGCGATAGGCCATGCATGGACAAACCTAGACTCAAACGTCATTACGGGTACGTTCCTTCTAAAAAACCGTTATGCTTCTGTCTTATTTGATACTGGTGCCGATAAAATCTTTGTATCTACTGCATTTAGCTCCTAAATTGATATCACACCATCTACCTTAGATCATTATTATGATGTTGAACTAACAGACATGAGAATAAATTGGTAAACCTTATCATTCGGGTTGTCAATTAAATTTTCTTAAATCACTCACTCAACATAGACTAACGCTTGTAAGGAACTTGGTATCTTTGACGTCATAATTGGTATGGATTGGTTGGCAAAGTACCAAGCTGTCATTGTTTATGCCAAGAAAATCATTCGTATTCCCTGGGGAAATGAAACATTGATTGTTCGTGGTGACGGAAGCGACTGGGGAAACGATACTCGTTTGAACATCATCTCGTGCACTAAAATGCAGAAGTACATACTAAAAGGATGTCCTGTCTTTTTGGCACATGTTACTACAAAGGAGACTGAAGACCAGTCAGAGAAGAAGCGACTTGAGGACGTACCGAACGGTATATCAAAATTATTCCTGAAAGTATTTCCTTAAGACTTGCCGAGTTCTCACTCCCGACTCGACTAATGGAATTCCAATCTATTTGATACCTGGAGCGCACCTGTAGCACGAGCACCTATCGACTGGTCCCCATCCGAAAGGAAAGAGAATTGTCGGACCAACTCCAAGAACTTTCTGACAAGGGCTATGGGCCCTTTTTGCCATTTGGTAAATCCACCAAGGTCCAAACTTCTTGTAATTTGAATTGTAGAAGCTCTTCCTGCATAGCCTCTATCCAGCTTGGATCCTTCAATGCATGAATTACCTTTTTGGGTTCTTCTTGTGATAAAAAGCAAACAAACAAGCAATTATGAAAGTCTTTATGGTTTGTTCTTTGCTGAACTGAACTAAACAAACCATGTTCTTCCAAATTCTTTGTCATTCTCCTTGTTTGAAGTGCTAAATTCAAGTCTCCAATAATTTGTTCAACTTGATGATCTTTGTGTACTCTTGTAGTTGGAATAGGACTGACAGGCATAATTGCATCAAAATTGTTCATGTCAGCCTCTGCACCAACATCTTCATCATCATTTGAATAAACAATATCTTCCAATTCAAGCATATTTGGATCATCTGGAAGTTCAATGCTTGTTTTTGTACCAACAACATTAACTTCATTTGTGCTAGCAGCATTAACATGATAGCAGCTGTTTTACATTATCATTCTTATCCTTGATCACTACATTCACTATCTTTACTTGAATCACCACCTTCTTTTCTTGGTTCTTTAGTAACTTTCTTTTCATCATCTCCTGAAGGTTTGAATCCAGCATCAGGAGAACTCTTTGAACTTTAAGAGAATAGTGGATCAGCAGGCCACAATGGTAGCAGAATGTAATCTTTGCCAGGTACTGTCTTCATTCTAGCTTTACCTGCATCATCACATGCTTTTGTACCTGCATTACCATTTGACTAATTTCCTACAATAACTGGCTTATAATTCATTGACATTTGTTAGTGCATCAAATATCATAAAAGCTAATTTGTTCCACTTCCTACCATATAGTTGTTATTCTCACTAACCTAGACATGAAGGTTCTCTTCCAACTATCCAGTTTCTACTGTTAAATACGCTAAAAGCTTTCTAACTATTTGATTGAGTACCCCAACAAAAAAAAAATCCCTTATCATCCAGCTTGACCATCAAACTTGCCTAAGAGATCTATGGTATTGAGAATTGTAACAAGACACCTAAATGGTCTTTCATAAAGCCAAAAGCTGATTTTTCTACCAAGAAAAAGTTCATAAGGGTCATGTTATGAGGCTTAGTTACTAATACCTAATACCCTATTTTGACATAGCAAGCAATATTAACGTGCTTCATCCCAAACAGTAGTAAGGTAGTTTAAATCACTAAGCAATGTAACATCCCGTGAATTTTGGAATTTTAAAGGAACTATTTTAAATCTTTGACTTTTACGAGTCTGACATTGACTTTTAGACTTTTGGTCTTTTATGTCACATAAAACGATTACCGCCGTGAACTGGTAACATTTTCAGGAACAAATATTCAATAATAAATCATATTATTATTACACACCTCAGTACCAAGTTCTTTTTTTAACTTATTTTGAGTCGAAAACTGAAAAATATATACTAATTTATTCATAAAGTTGATTTAACAAAAACAACCACTAAATCACTTTTCACGACTCGAACACTAAAGCAATTTGATGTAAAACGACATTCCAGACAACTTTTTAGTTTTGCCGCAGACCCGAAAACAGACAGAAAGTGACTGAAATGCCCTCGCAAAGTTTTAGAAATGAAAACAATGCGTTCCGACGCAGAAAATAATTAAATTATATTTAATTATCACCTTTTATTAAATAAAAATATTTAATAAATTACTTAGCATTTTAATTAAGAGCGTTTGTTGAAAAATGCGAATATTCGGGTTAAAATTCATTTTATTGTCCGGGCAAAGTTTATTAGTAATACACCAAATAAATAAGAAACGTTTTAAATAAATTTTATAAAACGTTTACAAAAATTAGTCGAGTGAATACTCATTTTTATCGGAAAAATGATTTGGAAAAACATTTAGGATTTTTAATAAAAATGTGAACATTATATAACCAACAGTGAAAGGTCATACAAAAATTTATATAAATTTTCTAATTTAGTAAATGTTTAATACACCTCTATACTATAAGAAACCCGATAAAAAGGACTAAGTTATATTTTAAGGATATATTAAACTATAACTGTACAATAACTCGACAACGAATAAGAGATTATACTTTTACAAATGAGATAACGAATTTAGCCACGATCCATCGACAAGACGAAAGATTTATTTATAAAATATTATTTTATAAATTCCTGACTAGAAGGTAAAAATCATAACTTTTGTAAAAGAGATATTGTGATAAAGAGTGTTTTTATGGTTTAAAATTCTTTACAAACATTGGTTTGTTTATTTCAATAACATTAAGACGTGTTTCTACTTTATGCAGGTACTTTTTATTAACTAATTGGTGTTCGAACTATTTGGTATAATATTTACTCACACTTATTATATAATACTTGCAAAGCATTATATATGTCACAATAATCTTTGGATTGTCTGTCTTTGTTATATAATTCACGGTATGAGTTATATAAGGGATTATTTTTCATATGTAATATATACAGAATATATTTATCTACTAGTTGCCGTTCACTTTTCAATTTATTTATTTAACCAACCACCAAACTGTTACAACTTTAAATCTAAATCTTTTATCAACGAGTCACGTTGACGTAACCATTCATTGGGAAACCCAAATACATTATCCTAGGCTACTAGGTCTTAGCCGTTAAGGTTAGTTGCAACTTCTTGATCGAGCCGCTTCGTCTTCCGTTCGTGTTGTGCATATTAGATGCCTATCTGTCAATCCGTTCTTCATCACAAAATGTATTTATAGCCCCATGTTTACCTCGTTTAAACATAATATTTTGGGTGTAGAACATTCTTATTTACAAATGCATTTATATGGTTGATTACCTGTTTGGTTTATATACTCATTTATACATCTCGCGAGGAGATACAATACTTGGTTTAGTTTTTGAACGTAAACACATACTATACTTTTATGATTACGGATTAGCTCAGGTTGTATGTTATAAAGTGATTCAATGCTGAGGGTGTCCAGGTGGGGGTCACCGGTGTAGGCACACTACAGTAATTCAATTGCTGAGGGAGTCCCAGGTTGTGGGCATCCGATGTAAGGAACACGTAAAATAATTCAATGCTGATGGTGTCCAGGTGGGGGCATCCGGTGTAGGCACATGTAAAGTAATTCAATGCTGAGGGTGTCCAGGGTGGGGACATCCGGTGTAAGCACATGGCTATTATTTCTGTTAGCGCATAGTTCATGACTTAGAGTAATCGTAATCATTGTTTTATACACACATGGATATTTATTGTGCCTTGAATAAAGTGGCAATACATACTTGAAACATTTTCCTGATATATATATATATATATAAATATCTTACATGCTTTGAACAATTGCGGTTCAACGTTCATACGTACATTTTTGTGACTATTTGGGAAACATACAAGGTTTGAAATGTGTCATAGCATACTGATACAATCTATTTTATATTCTACAAATCATCCATACCAATTGGAAATGACATTTAAGGATTTAAATGGAAATATACACATTACATGAACATTGGGTTCAACATTTGTAATTTACAAAAACCTATGAACTTCACCAACATAATGATGACACTTTTTAAGCATGTTTTTCCTCAGGCGAATTAGATGCTTAGCCTATTCGATGTGCATTGGAGTCTAAACTGACAAGATTTCAATCATGGATTTCTTCCTACATACAACTGATCAAATCTCGTTGTATTACTTTCAAGCTTTTTATGGTGATGCAATGATGAGACCAATGTTATATCAATTTCAAGAAAATCAACGAGATTGCTTTTCAAACGACACATTTAGAGGTCGTTCTCTTATATCTAGCGCTGTGTATTACGAAGTAACGCCCCCGGACATATTTCCGCTGCGACATATTTTTGGGGGTGTTACATAGCATTGTCCTAGCAGCCTCAATTAGTGTTCTATTTTTCCTCTCAGCTACTTCATTTTGTTGAGGAGTTCTAGCTACACTAAATTCTCTCTTAATACCTTTTCTTTCACAAAACTGATTCATCTCCTTATTCTTGAACTCAGTTTCATTGTCACACCTAATTACCTTAATCCTTTGATCTATTAGATTTTCTACTCAAGTTATAAAGGACTTAAAATGCCCCTAGTCCTCATCCGTAGTAAGCTAGAAAGAAAACCCAACTAAACCTACCTGTATCATCTTTTGACAACTAGAGCAATAATTCTTTTCCATTAAGCTTTTTACAAATGTTTGACCAAACAAATCCATGTGCAAAATATGTAAAGGTTACTGTTTTGGACTTACAAGAAGCTCTATGTTGCTTTCCCTTTTGACAAGCAACACAGGTTTGATTATTTTCAAAAAGTTTTGAAGGTAAACCTCTTACAAGATTTCCCTTAATCAGTTTATTCATAGTTTTGAAATTTGTGTGTCCAAGTCTCCTATGCCAAAGTTTAGATTCATCAGATGTGGCTTTTACAAAGAGACGAGTTAGACCTCCTTTAGGAACAATATTCTTTAAATCAACACTATACATATTGTTCTTTCTAGGAACTTTAAGTAAAACTTGACTTTCATCAGTTAACTTAAAGTTTGGAGATAAAACAATACATTCAGTGTCCTTTAAAGAGAACACTATTCAATTTTTGTCAACATTTGTATGATACTATAGAGGTGAAATGTAACTTCTCTTACAAATTACACATTTCCAAAATCTAAATTACTAGTTTTGATTGTACCTCTGCTTGTGATTTTCCCTCTGCTTGTGATTTTCCCTCCTTTGGGGTTACCTCTAAAGGCAACATTGTTAGCCTCACTTTTAGTGAAGCTGGCGTCTTAAATCGTGAATTGATTAGTTTTGGGACAATGTGTGTTACGAGGGGTCTTTTTTATGTTATAGGATTAGTCTAGATTTTTCTTTTTGTATAAATACCCTCATGGATCTCCATGGGGGGTGGATGTTCCATTTTTAATTTTTTTCCTTAATCTAATCTTTATCATTTTGTGTTCATCCCTCTCTATAATTCTCTCACTAAAACTACACAATGATCCATTAGTTTATTTGATCAACACAAGACTACCGAAAAGGTGTTTTTATCCTTTGTCAATTGGTATCAAGAGCTAACGGGGGTGTATTGTATTCATGTGTGTTGGATGTTAGTGATTTCGTTTTTTATGAGCTCATGGTTCACGGCGTCATTTCTTGGTTATAAGCTTTTAATCGCAAGGTACGAAACAAGGTGAATCGAACGAGTGGTTTTTCGTTGGACCGATCGAGTGTTTCTTTGTTTGGATCGAACATAGCGGACTCGATCGAGCGGTTCGAACGAGAGGTTCGAACGAGCGGGTTCGAACGAGCGGTTCGAACGAGCGGTTCGAACGAGCGGTTCGAACGAGAGGTTTCGAACGTGCGGGTTTTGTTAGTCGAACGAGCGGTTCAGAACGAAGAGGTTCGAACGAGAGGTTGCGAAGTGGACGGGATTTGTTATTCATCGAGACGGGTGTCGACAGTGCGGGTTCGAACGAGCGAATAGAACGAGATGGTTCGATACGAGCGGGTTTTCGAACGAGAGGTTCGATCAGTAGCGGTTCGAACGAGCGGGTTCGATCGTGCGAATACGAAGGAGAGGTTCGATCGAGCGGGTTCGAACGAGAGGTTCGTAACGGAGGGTTCGTTCGGAGCGGTTTTCGATCGAGCGGTTTCGATCGGAGCGGTTGTCGAACGAGCGGGTTCGAACGAGCGGTATCGAACGAGTGGGATCGAACGAGCATTTTTTTGCGGACGATCGGAATTTTTTTTTAGAAATCTTGATGTGACGAAATAAGGGTATATCAGTAAAACTGCCGTAAACTTTTGTCCGTAAGTCCGTTTAGGCCCTGACCCTCAAATCGATGGAGAAAAACGTGAGGATCACGCTGTACCGCCAAAGGCAGGTTAATGGATTTTTCGAGCCCAAAACTTCGTTTCTATGAGTAATGGAAATATTTGTTTTTTTTCAGTTTTTTTGGAATTTTTGCCGCTGATTACGGATCTAAACACTCACGGTTTTTCTTGATTTAGTTATAATCCCGTATAATGTCGAATTAGTTTTACGGTTTAGTCATAGAATTGTAAAATCCCGGAACGTTTATTGATTTCACCTACACAACAAACACAATACCATTAACTAAAACGTTCCTTTCCAAAATTAACCTTCATTCATAATGGTAGTATTGAATTTTAATGACTACGAGTATATTGTCAGATGTTATTTATCTGGGTTTGAAGTAGTTATTTACACGAGGAGTGTACTTTTTCGTCTTTGTTTTAGGTCAACGAAGATGACTTGTTCGGGCATATACGGTTGGTGATGAAGACTTGATGATTAGTTATAACTCGATGTAAGGAGTTACATTGTAGTACTCACGGGTTATAGCTATCACTTAAAAGGTGTTACATGGTAGTACTCTGTGTAATCTCGTAGTTGAGGTAGTTTTTCAAAAGGTGTTGCATTTTTTATATACTTTTGAGTGTGTATATGGTACTTAGAGATTTGCCTCTGCATCGTTCTTCATCACGCGGATAGTACAAGATTAAGTCACAAGTCGAGGATTTCGCTTCATTCTCGGGTTCATTTCATTGGGTTGTCTCCATCAGTGGTCATCAGTATTAGCCAACAGAATAGATAAGGGGATTTTGTTGGGTTGGATCAGAGAGAAATTGTAAAGTGAGTAACGACATTTCTCACAAGAGATTGCTTATGCCAATCTCGGGCTATGAAGTAAGTATAGCTGTTCCAGTTGGCATATGATGTACACATGTGTAGGATGATTCCTCAGTTAGTCATCATCCTGGAGGGAGAAATGTGTACATCCGGTAATTAGTTGACTTTTTATGTTACCGTTTTGATGTTACCATCTCGATAATAGAGGGAAAATTGGTACATCGGGTTTAATTGACTTTGGTGTGCATTCATTTTTGCACTTTCTGAGGGAGAAATGTTCACATCAAGGACGCACAACAAGTTCTCTTGAGCAGAACTTTATGAACATTTGCCGGAGATTAGTCGAAGAGTGGTTTGTGCTTCAACTTGTTAACTTTGGTGAATCGGTTTCGACTTCGGTATAGGGATATAAATGTGTAATTTGGCTGAATTCAATCAGGACTAGGATGCTTCCTAGTGAAGACGATGTTGATGATATCATCACTCCCTTTAGTTCGGTGTACTAATTCTTTTCAGTCCAAGGGGTGTCTTGTTTGGGAGGGGCTGAGATGTTCAGAGCATTATTCATACAAAGCCGAGTATTCGGATAATTAAGAACTTCAAAGGATGACAAAATGTGATGCAGATTCTGATTATACTTCGACATGACCAGATAGTGCAAGAATATGAAGACACTTCTCAAGTTTGAGACTTATTCAGACTCTTCGTGATACCAGAAGTGTATGAAGAATGTTTATGAAGTCTTGTCAGGAAGTTATTGTGCAAAAATACAATCAAAACGGTTCGGTAGAGAAAACTTCTATGTCATCCTCAAACATTTCGTTCGTCTACAAGCTGAAGAAATAAAGCTGGAGTATTCAAGTAGATCGTCAAAGATATTCTCAAGGAATACTGGACTTCATTCTTATCATTTTTCTTTATTTTTGCTTGTAGGGAACATTGTAACCAATTCACGTGTGACGCCATCTTGGAGGGAGATTGTTAGCCTCACTTTTAGTGAAGCTGGCGTCTTACACGTGAATTGGATTAGTTTTGGACACTGCGTGTTACGCAGGGGTCTTTTATGTTAACTAGGAATAGTTAGCTTTTTCTTTTTGTATAAATACCCCTCATGGCTCTCCATGAGGGGGTGGATGTTCATTTTTCTTTTTTCCTTAATCTAATCTTTCATCTTTTTGTGTTCATCCCCTCTCTCTACTTTCTCTCACTAAAACTACACAATGATCCATCTAGTTTATTTTGATCAACCAAGACCTCCCGAAAAGGTGTTTATTATCCTTGTCAATATGTGATGTTGAATCTTCACAATATGTGATGTTGAATCCCTTTGCTACTCTTTCCACAAGTGATGTTGAATCTTCATCCTCACAATATGTGGATCCATCGAACATGCATACGTTTTACCAACCATACCCTC
>BQNB010058932.1:623-20779 GCA_026074375.1 Tanacetum coccineum
ACGTTAGAAAAGTTATAAAAAAATACCCATTTTTCACCTATAAAACCACGGTTAGCATATAATAACTAAATTTCTGATTATAACGACAATTTACCTACTATCAAGTCTAAATCTTATAGAGTCGAAACCTTATGATTATTCTTCACATAGCTAATATATATACTAACTCGATCTCAAGTTCTAATGACGATGTGCTTCTAGTCGAGTTTAAATCTGAATTGAAAATCACACGTAACACATAATAACTCGATTTCAAACTTTAATAATATTAGTATCGGAAAAAAAAATGAGATTAATCAAATCTTACGTTTTAGATAGTTAATTTATGTGAGTATTTATTGCGTGTGGTTTACTATTTGGTAGACAGACATCCGATAGGCGTCGTTTACTTAGGTGATCACATAAGCGCATGATTGACCAACCATCAATTAAACTAGGAAATACTTTGCATTACACTAGTAAGGGAATGATAACGTGATAGATTAGGTAGAGTAGTCAACAAGGGGAGTGGTGCATGACTCCGTGAGCCCAGTATATTTAGTATACTACTATGGCATCCCATCAGCATTTAGCTATTTCTGCATTTAAAGGATTGCTAATTATATTAGTTCACCCCCTTTTTCAAACCATATAGATTTACTTGCTTTTAAAAAAATCACAAAAATAACCTCCCTCCCCCATTCATACCTTCGTAGCCATACATTTGAGTCTACTCACTATTTCCTAGAGATCGCGCGCCGACCACACCCCCATCGAGACCTTACCTAACTATAACTACAACGTTATGAGGTAATCTGGCAAAGGACTGGTAGTCAAACTTAGGTGTTGCAACCCGCTGCATGCATGTTAATGTCTTTTTCTTTCAAAGTTCATCAGATTTGATTTATCAATCTCATCTCTAGCTTTGATTTTAAACCAAACAATGAAGCCAAGTCCGAATCCCTAACATTTTAGTCATTTCGTTGAGAGCTTAAAGCGCAAAACTTTGCCATTTCTTTGGTAACTTGTTGATAAAACCGGTGTTAATTTTAAGTTTTGAAAGTTTAACACCATCATTCACCAGTTCATTCATCAAATCCTTGTACCTAGTGAAGGTTTGGGAAACAGTTTCACTTTCTTTGTGTTTGAAAGTGTTATAGCAAAGTTTTAGGTCCATAACCCTATTTTCCTTTAGATCTAAGGGGCCTTCATGATTTAAGATCAGGTCTTCCCAGGTTGCTTTGACAAATTCACAGTTGATGACTGAGTCCAAAAGATCATGTGATAGACATGACATGATGAGACTTTTAAGGCGCTGATCAAGATTAGCAGTCTTTCTCTCATTAGTTGTCTTTTGTGTCTCTGGTTTAGGAGCACCACCAGCAGTCTTAGAAACATAAGGTCCATCACTAATTTTCTTTTTGAACTAAGGTTTAATACCAACTATTTTGACAAAGAAACCTCTTTTTCCACTTTATGAAGCTTTCCACCTCTAGTAAGGGAGCAAAATTTAACTGTCTACCCCTATATTCTAGAGTTTGTGATATTTTTTTTGCCATGCTTGGATCTTGATTTTAAAAAGCTTTTGAACAGTTTAATAAAATATATTAAAAAGTTTTACAAATCAAACTGATGTGATACCACTTGTTGGTCCCCTTAAATGTATGATATACTTATTATATCATGCATTCCATGGCAACAAAGGGTTAGTTTTATTTTTTAATATAACAATGTAAAAACAAGATAAAACTAAGACAATTAAATAATTTTCAATGTATAAATTTTTATTATAATGAATTAAAAAATCTATGACAAAATTTACTTGCGAAATAGTAAATCAAGTTAAATGACAATTTGAGGTGATCTCCTCTCTAACTTAAACATAAATCAAAGTTGTATTTAAGTACAAACTTTACCCTATTACTGAAACTAAAGGTTCAGTGGCCTAACTTTCATTCGAGGAGTAAATGCTCTTGAAATGTATTTCACATTAGTAGCAAGAGATAACATTTACAACATTCTTTTTATAGTCAAGAAATTAGAGTTTATAATAGGTTTCCTTTTACAGGTGTCAAACATTAGATTGGTGGTTGAAATACTATTTAATGTCGTCATACTAGGTAAAAGAAAAATGTCCTTTTGGGAACAGTTAGATGTACTTTATACTTCTTTACTAACTTTGGAAGAAGTAATTCCCAAGGAGATATGCTTTCTTCTTTTTGACTTAAAGCAAATCTATTTTCCCGCCTTGTAAACATTCTAGACGCACAAATAATTTGTTTAGCTTATAGAGAAGATCGACATCGTTCAGCTTTGCATTGCCAACCAAACTGAACTGAAACTCTTTCTTTTGGCCTTGTTCTTCAGTCGTTGAACCGCTAAAGAACTGAAGTGAAGACTTCTTTGGTCTTCGAATAACTCTGAAGGAGTTGATGTTGAACTATCTTCAACAAGACTGTTTGTACTTAGGTTATTTTATGTTCAAATCTATTGAGAGATTAAAGGGTGTTGAACTGACCCAACAGATTGGGCATTCCTTAGATGGTTATTTAAATGATTTGCAGTTTAGTGTTGGAGTATCACGAGGATTGGAGCCTATTCTTCATGCAGTCAATCAGTTGATTGAGGATCATGGAGACAATGTAGTATCTCGATGTTGCTGGTGGATTTCAAAAACGCTTTTAATTTGGTGGATCATGAGGTTATGCTACAGGAAGTTCACATTCGTTGTCGTGTTATTTCACATTGGGTGGAATTCTGTTACTCCAGCCAGATTATATTATGGGGAACACACTTTAAGGTCGTGCCAAGGTGTACAACAAGGTGATCCTCTTGGTCCTCTTATTTTTGCCCTAGTGCTACATCCTTTGGTATGTAAGATTAGAGACTCCTTTAGCTTTTCTCTTCAGGCTTGGTATCTCCCTGATGGCACTATAATTGGAGATACTTTAGTTGTGGGGGATGTTTTAAAGTTGATTATAGAGGATGGACCTCATCGTGGCTTGCACCTCAATGTTAATAAAACTGAGATTTTTTGGCCAAAGGAGGACCCGAGGAGCATGTTTATGTTTTCCCGCCTGATATTGCCCGACCTTGCATGGTGTTAAACTACTAGGTAGGCCTGCCAGTACATATTTTGATTTTAGTAGTAAGCTCGTGACGAAGAGGGTTGCCAAATCCATTGAGCTTATGCATGTTGTCGCTAATATTAATGACCTTCTATGTGAGCTACTGCTCCTGTGTGCGTGTGCAGGTAGATCTAAATTATATTTTGCTATGCGCACATGCTCTCCTAGGTCTTCGAGCATGCTCAACGTTCTTTTGATGCAACTCTTCGTTCTGCCATGAAACGTACTGTCATTGCGTTTGGTCCCAAATTTGGTGATTGGTAGTGGAGGCTATCCACTTTACCCTTTGCATTTTGGGGCTTGGTGTTTACTTTGCAGGTGATGTTTTAAACTATGCATTTATTGCTTCTAGACTTAGTTTGCAAACTAAGCTTCTCTAACAATATGATATTGTAACTTCTGGGCATGCTTTTAATAATGCTTTGAGTGCTTTTAATGCGAAAATAGTGATTGATCTTTTGAGTAATCCAAGTGAGGTCGTTGCCCCCAAACTCATGAAGAAAGTGGCAGACATATTGTTGGTGTAACATTGACTATGATCTTCTTTATGTTTTAATAATGATAAATAAACATTCGCAAAACGTAAAATAACAAACGATAGCCAAAATCCGTAAAACCGGATATATTCCGCTAGTCCGCTATGGGCTACAAGCGTCACACGCGTGGCCAGCGCAAAAAAACCCACTTGCAAGTTTCGTTTTTACACTTGCGAAGTTCGTTTTTACGGATTTGATTTTGTCGGCTTTCCTCTTACCCTACACGTGTGGAAACTTCAATAAAGGTATGTATATGATATTTGAGCATGCGGAAACACTCCAAATGAGGTTTAGACTTGGAAAGGAGCAAAAACAAATCCTCCCGCTTTTACATAAAACACCAACTCAAAACCTTTATCAACGCCTCTAGCCAAGGCCAAAACTTCTTTCTAAACCTAGTATGATCATACGTTCAACATATCGATAAGCAAAAGTAATCATTTAACCTTAATCCGGATTTACGATGATCATAATCATGTAACAGGTTTTGCTCCCTTATTGGTCAAACTAAGTCAAATGTCACTTTGCGTAAACGCATCCTTTTCCGTTATAGGATATGCTTTACTTACGATGCAAAGCACTTAGTTTGTTTGCATCAAGATGATTAACGATCAAATCCATTGTTGATTATCATGGATTAAAGTCTAAATGACTAATTAAGTTTGTGGTATTTGGAAGTTAATTATACTTTGACTTTTCTCACTTCCATACAAATGTTTTTTTACAAACTCACATGTATTCCTCACATGTACAAGTCCTCGCTTCTTTTATAACCTATTATATCTAATCACTTGTTTAACCTTCTTAACCAATAAGTGATTTCATCTCCTTCTACACATACTCTAATCATCTTCTTCCTTAAACCATCCCATAATCACATTTTCCCAACTAAGCTAGTTACACATTTGAGGAATACCTAAAATGCCCCTTTCGATAATTCTTTTCTATCTCTACTTTATCGAATAAGCAAAACGCTTTTAATACTTCACAAACGTTTTATCAAATGGTTATTTAAGTTGGTTGACCTTGAGCATAAGAATGATTGAAAGGTCATAGCGCGAAGTACAATTGGGGGTTTAACAAGAACGGGTATTTAAAACGCCAAAGTCCATAGTTTTAAAAAGCGCGCCTAGGCTCAAGCTCTAGGGATTTTTTCAAATCTCATATTCTTCTTACTTCTCCATAAAATTCAAATTAAACACACACACACACACACACACACTTCTTCATCTCAACACTTGATCAAGCCATGCCATCAATCTAAGTACACACATTCTTTCTTTCTTAACCCTTGGATTGCCTCTCAAACAAACACAACAAACACACTCTCTTCTCTACCCTTGATTACTGACACCTTCATCAATCCAACTATACTCATTATATTCCTCAAACCATAGATTGATGTTTCATCTCAAACAACACGACTCCTCTTACCAACATTCTATTCTCACTCACACAACAAACACAACCTCTTTTTCACCCTTGATCTTGCCATATCACCTATCCTACACACCTTTCTTCTTCACTTCATCACCATTCATTTTGAATGAGCTTAAGAGGCTCCTTTCCATCACATCATGTCACATTAAGACAACTCGCATACAACTCATCCTCTCTTATCCAACATGTGTGTTATTGAGTTTGAAATTCAAATTTCAAATCTTTCCCCCTTTCTCACAGTAGTAAAGAATTCCCTTGGTGTTCCTAATACTAGCCCCCGTTTGTATTCTTTAAGATGGATTCCAACTATGTAGTTATCACTGTTGAGGATATGTTGTAGCATGTAAAATAACTTTCGATAATTTTTTTTTCTTTTTACAATATCGGATAAGCAAAAACGCTTTTAATACTTCATAAACAGTTTTATCAAATAGCTATTTGAGTTGGTTGAACTTGAGCATAAGAATGATTGAAAGGTCATAGCGTGAAGTGCAATTGGGGTTTAACAAGTGTGGGTAGTTAAAATGCCAAGTCTCGAAGAATTTATCTTCAGGAATCTGGAGCACTGGCTAATTGCTAGCGCGTGGGCAGCGCGCCAGACACGAATTGTTTTTACACAATTTGTGCTCCTTGGCCTATAAATACCGCACTTGGCCTTTGTATTTCTCACCTTCTGCGAATATTATTTCCTCTCATTTCTCTCCTCTAATCCTCTAAGTCTAAACATCAAAGTGTTCTAATCTTCTCATCTCATCATTCTATTGAAGTGAACACATCTCCGCAAGAGAGCCGCACAAGTACCTAATCCATACTTGTGTGTTTTGTCAAGGGTCTTCTTTCTCATACCCTTTCTATTAGAACTGAGTCTCTAGGTTTGGTTAGGACTTGGTTCAACTATCTTTCATTTATCCAATCAAGTTGTAAGGGAATTCTTGTATCCGTGTGATCAAGCCTAATCATTGGGGATCTAGTTGGGGTTTGTTAAAGGCTTCCACAGGGAAGGCTTTAGTAGTTATAGTTAAGTAAATCAGTCGGGTTCTTAGGGGTGGATTATGAGGGTGGCAATACCGTATATGGTAGGACTCTTCTGTTGTGTAAGCATCAAGCTTTGTTGAAGTCGATGGAGTTTATTGTAATAATGTTTAAAGTTTCTGTACCATAAGGATTATACTAGAAATAGTATCGATGTTGTGGATTTCGCAATTAGACGTACGAAAGGACTAAACTCCCCCTTCCCGAACTAGTATATATCATGCTGTCTCTTCTTCTCTCTATCTACTTATTGTTCACTTTGAAAAGTAGATTAATACACCACTCAACTCTTTCAAGACTTGAAGTTTTATAATCTTTGAGAAGTCAAGAAAATGATTACATTCACCATAACTACGGTTCTACAACTGTATCAGAGCGCTCTGGCTCAAGTTTTCAAGTGTTATAAACCTCTTTCCGGAAATCGTTTTAAGTTGAAGCTTGATTGTTTTCAAAAAATTTGAAATCCTAAGTCTTATTTTTGAATAAGTTGAGTAAAAATCTATGGCTCAAGAGAACTATGTTGAGGGGTGTTCTATGTAAAGACCACCTTTTCTAGAACCAAATGGCTTTTGCTTTTAGAAATCCCACTTTGAGACTTACGTAAAGTCCAAAGATATTGACTTATGGCAAGTCATTCAAAATGGCGATTTTTTACTTCAAAGTTTAAGACGAAGAAACTAAGTTAATGAAGGAAATGCCATACGAGCTTTTCAAGTATAAAGAGAAGAAAAAACCTAGAAAAAATGAAGATGCCAAGATAACATCTACAATGCTCTACCTCACAAAAAGTACGAGCAAGTCTTTATGTGTAAAACCGCCAAGGAGGTTTGGCATACACTCATCATCACTCACCAAGGAAATTATCAAGTCAAGAATTGCAAGATTGATCTTCTCAATCAAGAATATGATAAGTTTTCAATCTCTAATGAAGAAACTATTGATAGCGGTTTCACACGATTCATTGCTATCGTGAATAGTCCCAAATCACTAGATCCGAACTATTCTAGCAAGAATCATGTTAGAAAGTTTCTTCATGCTCTTCCATTAAAATAGAGAGCCAAGGTGACGGTCATTGAAGAAGCCAAAGACTTGGCCACTCTCCCTCTTAAAGAACTAATCAAAAACCTTAAAGTGTATGAAATGGTTTTGGATAATGATGACGTAGCTTCCAAAACCACCATGGAAAAGGTCAAGTATTTAGCTCTTAAAGCTAAAGTTACTAGGGATCAAACTAGTGATAATAGTGATAGTGAAGGAGAAAGTGATGAAGACATTGATGAAGAAAAAGCTGAGGCATTCAATTTATTGGCTAGAAACTTCCGCAAGGGTAATCGGTTCGAGCGCAACAATAGATTTGACAATGGGGCCAATAGGTTTGGCAAAGGCCGTGGAAATAGCTTCAAAGACAAAGGTGGTGAAAACTCAAAGAAAAAGGTAGCATGCTAGAATTGCATAATAGAAGGCCACTTCGCTAGTGAGTGTAGAAAGCCGAAGGAGAACAAGGCTTTTATGGGAGTAGCATGAAGCGATAGTGAAGACGACGATGAACACCAAAACGACACAACTTTTCTCATGGTAATTGACTCAAAGGAGGTAGTATCAAAATCATCTAGTTCTAGTATTGATTTAAATATCATTTATTTGCAAAAGGAAAATGAGGAACTCCTACAGTTTAACAAAGATTTTACTAAAACTTTTGAAAAACTTTTAAAAGGAAAACGCGCTCTCGAAGATAAAAATTTAAAACTTGCAAGTAAAATCAATGATCTTGAAATTGAAGTGAATAAACTTGTTAATAAAGAGGTGGTTGAACCTTGTCAAAAGTGTGTTGAACTCATACAAGAGGTTGACTCTTTAACAAGCAATGTTTCTAAACTTCAAGATGAAGCATTGAATTTTTCAAAGTTCAAATCTAGTAGCATTGCTTTAGACGATATGCTAAGTCGTCAAAAAATATCCCAAGATAAGGAAGGTCTTGGATTTTCAAAAAAATGATAAAATCACTTCTGCCAGTTCAAACAAACCAATAGTGTTTGTAAAACAAAGTCAAAAAGAAATTGCGTCAACTAGCTTTGTTAAACCTGTTGTTCCTCAAACTCATTTTGCAAACACTCGAGGTCATCAAGCACCCATTGGAAGAGTGGAAACAACACACCAAGGACATCACTCGGGCTCTCACAATAGACTTGGATACACACGACCTCGAGTTGACCCTAGACCACTTTAACCTACACCACATATGAGACCTTCAAACTCATATGCTCGAAGACCTGCATTTCAAAATAACCATTCTTCGAGAAGAAGAAAATTTTACAAAAACTAAAGGTCTTCGCATCGTCAACCTACCACATTCCAAAAGAGAGAAAACTCCTACAAAAATCAAAGGCTAAAAACACCTTGGTTGGACCAAACTTTCCAAACGCTCATGATTTTCAAAACAATCCTTGGTCCACGTTATAAAGGTACGACCTACATAAACTATGTGCTTTACTACAAGACCCAAGAATGGTAAACTTGGGCACCATATTTGCTAACTACAACGGACCCATAAAAAAATAGGTACCATGACCTTGAATTCATATTTGCTTATAGGTGTGTCTTAAATGCGATCTATTTCTGGATGATTGGATTGTGGATAGTGGTTGCACTAAGCACATGTCGTATTTGGGAGAAACCTAAAGGGCAAGGTCGTCAGTGGAGGTAATATTTCTCATCTCTATTACAATTAAAATGTTGAGCATGTTAGTGGTCTAGTTTTTAATTTGATTAGTGTAGGTCAATGATGTGATGATGATTGCTTAGTTAACTTTACTAAAGTAGATTGCACTTAAGTAAAAATAGGAAACGTTAGCTAAAGGACATAGGAGAAATGGTTTATATACGTGCAAATTGGGAGATAATTCCAAACAAAAAATTTACCTTGCATCCGTGGTGGATAACTCAACGCTTTGGCATAGGAGATTAGTTCACGCCAATATGAGGTTAGTTCAAAACTTAGCTTCCAACGAGCTAGTTAGGAACCTACCAAAGTTGATCTTTGAGAGACACTTTTGTGATACGTATGGTTTAGGGAGTCAAGGTAATGCAAACAATAGGACTAGGAAAGAAGTGTCAACTAGTAGGGTTCTAGAGTTGTTACACTTAGATTTGATTGGTCCATCTTTTATTCAAAGTTATGGAGGTAACTTCTACACTTTAATGATTATAGATGACTATTTAAATTATACTTGGATTGTGTTTGTAGAGTCTAAGGAAGATGTTTTAGAAAGTTTAAACCTTCTATGTAAAAAGCTTAAAAAACCTACATGATTGTTCAATTGTTTCAATTGTTACAAATCATAGTAGTGAATTTGATAAAATGCAATTTGGGGGCTTTTGTGAACAACAAGGAATGTCTTATAACTTGTCGGGACCGTTCACTTCTCGATCAAGTGAGATTGTTCGTGATATAAGACATATCACAGCTGTTAGAGAAAGATGAGTCATGCTATGTGTAGATGAGCTCAATCCATTCCATAAAGTTTGGTGTCTTGCTTTAGAGTACTGGCAACATACATTTCTTTATAGGTTTACAATGTTATGAAAATTCATTAATAAAACACCTCCTGTGAAATCTTCCCTCCTAGAAATAGGAAGCCGTCATTAGAGTACTTTAGGGTCTTTGGTTGTAAAGTATTTATACTTAACACTAAAGTACATCTCACCAAGTTTGACCCAAAGTCGTACGAAGGTGTGTTTTTAGGATACTCTCAAACTAGTAAAGCATACATAGTGCTTAACAAGGAAACAATGAGGATTGAGGAATCTCTTAATGTTACCTTTGATGAGAGCTTGCCTGAGCCTAAGTCATCTTCTTTGATAGAAGATGATAGGATTGATGAACCCATGGTTCAAGATCTCAATGGGTCATCGTCATTACAAGTTAATGTTTCGGATGAAGGCTATCCTAAGAGTATAAAAGAAGCTAGAGGTCACCCAATAAAACAAGTAATTGGTGAGGGAAGGGAGAGAGAACACTTAGGTCTAAGACTAAACAAGCTTAGGATTTTTCGCATGACATTTTTCAAAGTCCAGTTGAGGTTGTTCATGGTTGACATGCACCATAAGATATTGACTTGAGAGTGTGAGGGGTCAAAATTAAGAGTAGAAGTCTAAAGGTTGTTTGCATACCCTTTTAGAAATAATTGTACTCTTAGAGCTTATGTGTTTATGTGCTATGTGCTAGGACTTATGTGAAAGGCATGGAAGTTAAGCAACATTGTTGCTTTAACGAGATGAAGAATAGATGTCAATACATTATTAAAACTATGGTTGACATTATTTCGGACTCTACATGTTAAACCTATGTGCTATAAGCAATAAATTTGATCTACATCTACTCAATATTGTGATAATCATTGCCTCGCATATTTAAATATGTGAAATTGACTTAGTCACAACATTGCATGCTCTTTTCCTCATGATAGACATGAGAGATTAAATAGACAAATTCATTGACAAAATCACTTTAGATCACAACTTACCCTTGTGTTGAAAATGTTGTATTTGTGTCAACTTGATCATTTTATGTGTGTGGAATTGCATGTATGATGGTATTAGGTAGGAAAGAAAAGAGAGAAGGCTTTATGTAAACATACAAACATACACATGTAGTTAAGAGAAGTCTTTTTGAAATCGAATTCGATATGGTATTTCGATAACAATCTAAAATACGACAAAGAATAACATGATTTGAATTTAGTTTTCTCATCTAAAAACTATGGATGGTTAATTGGCCATCCACTATGGTAGATTAATATTATCAGTAGTTGACCAACACACTCGATCTTAAGTCTGAGTATTATACTTAGCAAACTCTGTTCTAATTGTATATAGAGTATGTGCTCAATATGTGTAAAATATCCAAGAAGGATTAAAATACACACTAAAGTTGGAATGATAACTTGGATCACTCATCCGAGAGCCTAAGTGTTTTCTTTATAACACAATGAAAATAAATTTATCATAACCAAACATCCAAAATGATGATTAAGGATCTCTACACAACAAACTACAATGGAAGTATCACGCATGGACAATCTTTGGTGCATGCATGCATATTTGTAGGAACTAGCTTGTGTAACTTAATTATCTAATTTAAACACCAAATGAAAAGGCATTCAAACAACAACCTTAATTTCAACTCATTATTATTAGATTCTCAACCTAAAACTTCTAATCACCAAGACATAACATGCTTCCCAATGAAGTACAGTACCTAAACTACCTTAAAACTTTATGGAATCAAAGTATCATGTTAATCTCTCAATGAAGCTACTTGTAAAAATCCCGCATTCCTATCTCAAGATTCTTAAGCTCCTATATGTAAGGATATCAAATGCAATTGCCTTCTTCATGTTCATAAACAATATCACTTAATAAAGGGTGCTTCCAAACAACCAAGTTAGTTCTCTAAAAAGTGTGCTTTATAATAAGGCACTTGAAAACTCAAGCAGTAACTCTGATATCGATGAAGATTGGTATAATGTTGAAGATAATATTAATGATGTAGTCATTCCTCAAATTACAATAGAGGAAGATAGAACTTGGGATAAGATAGGGAATCCCCTAATCCCCAATAACATTGGAAATGGTTACTCTATTTGTTGTGAAAACACAATGAATATGATTAACTCAGTTGAAGATCTTAAGGAAGACACTAGGAACATGCTCTCATCAATAAATGAGGGAATCAAACTTATGCTAGCCATTACTATCAATATGAGTCGTGTTATTAAAACCTACATTGAGAAGGAAAAGTCAAAGGATAACCATAATGAGTAAGATATTTTAAAAATATGTGATATTGGCAATTGGATCAATTAAATATTCAACCCATGTGAAACCTATGTGATTCCTAATAAAGTATGCTTTGCTTATGTGTTTATTATCTCTAGCTTGCTCAACAAAAAGTAATTGAAGTCATAAATATCTATACATATAAATGTCAAAGTATGTATATGAATATATACAATAATGTACAAAGTCACTATAATTCATTTTTGTACACATCCATGTCTCCAAGATTCCAAATGGTAAGCTAACCCATGTTAGACTTGCACATGTGTATATGTTTGTTGCTTGTGTTATTTTATGTTTACTTGTTGCTAGTTGTAGCCAAGAACATATCGAAGGTAATGCTCTTGACCCATGGATTCTTGCCGTTAGAAGTCTAAGGGGGAGAAAGATCCTAGGGGGGATGCATGAAAATGGTATTCTGTATAACTTTTCTTCTATAGATATCAAAACCCACCCCCCCCCCCCACCCTCCGCTCGCCCCCCCCCCCCCCCCCCCCCCTACCCCCCCCCCCACACCACCTCCCCGCCCCCCCCCTACCTTTCGAAGGACATACCAAGATCTCGCCTTTTTGATTTGACAAAAGGGGGAGAAGGAAATCAAAGCTAAGAGAAGTTTAATGATCGGGGTAAACGGCAAGCTAAGTACGAAAAGCAATGAAGGTAATGAAGCGATACGTAGGAGCTATAGTAAACTATATTAAAGGACTCATAAGGTGAAGATAATGTTTAAGCTTCACCAAATTACAAGGCCAAGATCAAGACGCGAACTTCACCAACGGCAGTCTTATCTTCGCTACATTTGTAATTTTATTTGCTTTCTGAAATTATATTTGTCATCATCAAAAGGGGGAGATTGTTGGTGCAACATTGAATAGGATCTCCTTTATGTTTTAATGATGTATTGATGTCAAATAAACATTCACAAAACATAAAATCACAAACGGTAGCTTAAATTCGCAAAACCGGATTTCACCATCTGGCGCGTTGGGCACGCGTCAGCGCGCCACACACGAAATCTGTTTTGGGGATTTATCACTTGTAGGCTTTCCTCTTACGTGAAGTGGAAACTTCAATAAAGGTATGTACATGATATTTGAGCATTTGGGAACACTCCAAATGAGGTTTAGACTTAGAGAGGAGAAAAAACTAATCCTCCTATTTTTTTATAAAACGCCAACTCAAATCTTTTATCAAACGCCTCTAGCCAAGGCCGAAATTCTTCTAACCATTGTATTATCATACGTTCAACATACCAACAAGAAAAAGTAATCATTTGACCTTAATCCGGATTTACGGTGATCTTAATCATATTACGGGTTTGACACCCTTATTGGTCAAACAAAGTCAAATGTCACTTTGCGTAAATGCATCCTTTCCTGTTATGGGATATGCTTTACTTACGATGCAAAGCACTTAGCTTGTTTGCATCAAGATGATTAGTGATCAAATCCCATGTTGTTTTCTTGGATTAAAGTCTAAATGATCTAATTGAGTTTGTGGTGTTTGGAAGTTAATTATAATTCACGTTTTCTCACTTGCCTTACTATTCAATATTTTAGAAACGTCAAATGTATTCTCACATGTACAAGTCCTCACCTTCTTCTAACATACTTCTACCTATTTTCTATCTAATCCACTTGGTTTACCCTTCTTACCCAACTAGTGATTTTATCTCCTGCTACACACACGTTAATAATACTTCTTCCTTAAACCATTCCCATTAATCCACTTATTGTCCCACTATTTTCTTCTTATATGCTGATGTGATTACTAACCTAAATTAATCCTTTAATTTCTTCTAACACCATCAACCTTTTACTCAATCTTCCTAAACACTCTTCAAACATAAACACCCTCCTTCACATAAACCTTCTCTAAATAAACCTCAACAATTCCAACTCATATTCCCTTACACAATTTACTTCTCTTGTAGTTGTTGTACCTTTATGTCTCCTACATTCCTAACCAATATCTTCTATATTTTTTCAAAACATTCTCCACCACATATCCACTATTCATCTTCTGTTTCATACAATTCAAATTACACACACACACACACATACTTCTTCATCTCAACTCTTGATTAAGCCATGTCACCAATCCAAGTACACATTTCTATTTTCTCAACAATTAGATTGCCTCCCAAACAATATACCCTAATGTAAGCTACTCCTCACTTCATCCAACTCCCGCATTTCTATTCTCACCCATTGGGAATCGATGCTTCATCTCAAACTGAAACACAACTCTTCTCACAAAACCTTCTATTTCACCCACACACAAACAAACACAAGCCTTTTTATCACCTCTTGTTCTTGGCATAGCACTATCCTACCACTTCTCTTTTTCACATCCTACCATCATATTTGAATGAGCTTGAGAAGGCTGCTTTTCTGTCAGATATCATGTACTCATCTATATAAACGTCAACACTAACTCATCATTTCTCTATATCTTATGTTAATAATAGAAACTACCTAGAAACTAAATCAATCAATCAATTTGAGTGGTTGGTTGTTCAATTCAAGTGTCTGCACATACAAACTCCTCTCTCTATTTTACGCATGAGATAGCGTAATCTTGTCATGCCATGAATATGATACAGTGCTTGATATTTTTGGTTTAACTATTTAATTTTTTTAGATACAACAATTTTAGTGTTATTTAAGTCATCGTTAATCTATAAATTTTCGCCTAAACTATTATAATTTACTTCAATTTAATGCGACTCGTATTCATAAAGCCCGCGCCTTTATCTGCGCCTCGCCTCAAGGTTCCATAAGCCCTTTGCGCCTTAGTGCGCCTTGAGCCTTTCAAAACACTGTCAAAGTCCCGAAGAAAAACAAACTCGGGAAATTGGCGCGCTGACGCGTGGGCAACGAACCAAACTCGAATTGTTTTTCATAATTTGAGACTCTTGGACTATAAATACCCCCTCTTGGTCTTTGTATTCCTCACCTCTTGTAAACATTATTTCCTCTCTTGTTTATCCTCTAATCCTCTAAGTCTAAACATCAAGTGTTATTAATCGTTTCCTATATCATCTATTGAAGAACACACATCTCCGTAAGAGAGCCACACAAGTACCTAATCCATACTTATGTATTTTGTCGAGTGTCTTCTTTCTTATACCCTTTCTTTATAATCGAGTCTCTAAGCTAGGTTAGGACTTGGTTTAAACTATCTTTCATATATTAATCGAGTTGTAAGGGAAGTCTTGTATCCATTGGATCAAGCCTATATCATTAGGGATCTAGTTGGGGTTTGATAAGCTTCCAAAAGGAAGGCTTCTAGAGTTATAGGTTAAGTCGAATCACGGGTTCTTAGGGGTGGATTCTGAGGGCGGAATACCGTAGGTAGTAACTCTTCTGTGTGAGCGGAGCGTACGACTGTGTTGAAAGTCGGTGGAATTAAATGTAAATATGGGTTTGTAGTCCACCATAAGGCTTATACTAGGAATAGTATTCGGTGTCGTGGATTCCACTAGATGTACGGAAGGACTAAACCCCCCTTCCCGAACTAGTATATATCGTGGTGTGCTCCTTCTTCTTTCCTTCTCTCTCTATCTACATTTGTTGCACTTATCAAAGTATATAATACAGCCACCCGGCTCTTCAAGACTTGAAAGTTTATAAAACGTTGAAGATAGTCTAGAAAACCGTTTCACCCCCCTCTACGGTTCTACAATTGGTATCATAGCAACTTGTTCAAGTTTTCAAGCGTTAAAACCTTCCCGAGAAGCCATTTTAAGTTAAAAACTTATTTTTTATAAATTTGAAATCATAACTCTTATTTTTGAAAAAAGTTGAGTTAAGATCCATGGCTCAAGAGAACTACGTCGAGGGTGTTTCCTATGCAAAGACCAACCTTTGACTAAACCAAATTGGCTTTTTATTTTGGAAAGCGGTGCTTTGAGACTATACTCAATCTAAAGACATCTAATTTTATGGGCAGTAATACAAAACTATCGATTCTACTTTGAAGTTAAAGACGAAGAAACAAAGAGTTAACGAAGGAGACGTCGTAAACGAGCTTCTCAAGGATTAGAACCAAAAGAAGAAACTCAGGGCAAGAACAATGAAGCAAGAGATGACTCTTACAAAACACCCTAAGCCAGCGTAAGAGTAGTGAACGAGTCTTTATGTGTAAAACTGCCAAGGAGGTTTGGCATATACTAATCATCACTCACCAAGGCAATTCTCAAGTCATGAATTGCAAGATTGATCTTCTCGCTCAAGAATACGAGAAGTTCTCAATCTCTAACGAAGAAACTATTGATAGTGGGTTCACTCGATTCAATGCTATTGTGAGTAGTCTCAAATCATTAGATTCGGACTACTCAAGCAAGAATTACGTGAGAAAGTTTCTTCGTGCTCTTCTATTGAAATAGGGAGCCAAGGTAACGACCATTGAAGAGGCCAAAGACTTAGCTACTCTTCCTCTTGACGAGCTAATTGGCAACCTTAAGGTATATGAAATGGTCTTAGATAATGACGGTGTAGCTTCCAAGACTACAAAAGAAAAGGTTAAGACATTTGCTCTTAAAGCTAAAGTCACTAGGGAGCAAACTAGTGATGATAGTGATAGTCAAGATGGAAGTGATGACAATAATGATGAAGGAGAAGGTGAAGCATTCAATCTTTTGGCTAGGAAATTCTGTAGATTCTTCCGCAAGGGCAACCGGTTCAGATGCGGCAATCGATTTAGAAATGGTGCCAAATCCAATAGGTCTGTAAAGGCCGTAGTAATAGCTTTGGGAATAAAGGTGGTGAAATCTCAAAGCCAAATGGAGCTTATTATAATTACAGGATAGAAGGCCACTTCGCTAGTGAGTGTAGAAAGCTGAAAGAGAACAAGGCCTTTGTCGGAGGATCATAGAGCGATAGTGATGACGGAGATGAACCTCAAGACGACGCAACATATATCATGGCTTTCGAATCTCAAGAGGTAGTATCCAAGCCATCTAGTTCTAATAGTGATTTAAATATTATTGATTTGCAAAAGGAGAATGAGGAACTTCTAAAGTTTAACAGAGAATTTACAAAAACTTTTGAAAAACTCTTAAAAGAAAAACGTGCTCTCGAAGATAAAAATTCAAAACTTTCAAGTAAAATCAATGATCTTGAACTTGAAGTAAAGAAACTTGTTAATAATAAAGAGGTGGTTGAACCTTGTCAAAAATGTGTTGAACTCACACAAAAGGTTGACTCTTTAAAGAGCAATGTTTCTAAACTCCATGATGAATCATTAAATCTTTCAAAATTCAAATCAAGTAGTATTGCTTTGGATGACATGTGATGAGGTATAGTTTCCCCCGGAACATCCGAAGGATAAATCTGGCTTAAGATGCTTCTGCCAAACTAACATAGGCTGAACTAAACAAACGCTCCGGAGATGCTGACTTGTCGAAGCACAAGTCAGGTCCGGAGTCACCGCTAGAATTCCGGAGAAGCTGGTATGTCGAAGGACATATCAGGTCCAGAGTTATTAGCTCCGTCCTAGCGCAGCGGCACCTAAGGAACAGTTTGACAAAAGGTACAGTCCTTACGAAGGACCACTGTCCTTGGAATGACACGCAACCAACATGTCGTACCAAGAGAGAGCCGCACGGTTATGTCTTGTAGTGAATCCCAAATAGTATAAAGAGAGGGTTCATTTCCCCAATACGATGGATACAATACTTACTCACGACCACATTTTATATTCTCCGTATTTATCTCATACCACCATACTTACTCTTATGCCAGAGTTGGTCTCGGATTCACACCCCGTGGCGAGCTAACGGTGCTCTTTCTTACTTTCAGCTATGAGACGAAGGACCAAGCTCCAGAGGAACCAAGCTGAACTCAACATTTATCACCACTGAGGTCACTTTTACCAAGCCCAAGCAGCCCACGTAAATTTACCTCAACATTTGGCGTCATCCGTGGGACCCGGCATCCCAATCTACCTAAGTCTGGCGAAAAAGCGAAAAAAACATGACTGACTCGCAGTCACCCGGGGAAGAGGTCATAAGGGTGATACAAGAATTCAAGGTGACGGGACCACACCTGTGGTCCGTTGCATCCTTTCCGCCCGACAACGGCCACCCCTCTACCATCCTCGTTAGTCAGATAGGAAACACGTCGAGGACGGTCGATATAAAACCCAATAAAGGCCAGGGTTAAAGAAGAAACCCTATTAATCATCCTTACCATAGCAAATATTTGCATCGGCAAGTCAACAAATGCTGCAGATTCGAAAGAGAATCCCCAGGAAGCGAAACTTCGGTGCTAATCACAAAGGTAAATATAAAAGCATAAATGGAAAAAGGTCTGAACGAGCGGAGCAAGTCCGGCTCGGAACTATCATTGGAATGATTAGAGGATATAAAAGCAGGAAAAGGCCCTGCGAATAAGCGGAACAATTGTTGGACAATGAGATATCATTTCCTTCTACTCTAGGGTGTCAGCTGGTCGATTCTCCCATAATACTTGAAGCACTGATCGAAGGATTCATGGTCTAAAGGATCAACGTTTTTGCTTGGAGAGTGTCCTAGTTATGTATAAACATTGTTTCCGAAACTTAAGAGCTGAAACAAGGGCAAAGCTTAAAGAGTCCAGAAAGCCATTGGTGGGATTTTTTAGGGAAGTAAGTTACCTAATAGGAACCATCAACCTAAATGTGACTATGGGAGAACCGAAAAGGCTCCGAACTATACCAATGGAATTTGCGGTCGTTAAAATCCACCCCCCCCTATAACATCATATTGGGACGAACCGGTCTAAGAAGTTTAGGAGCTGTAGCCTCTACTATCCACTTAATGATAAAATTCCCCACCGCCAATGGGATTGCAACAGTGACAACCAAGAAGGAAACCTTCCACAAATTCCGGAAGATGGAAGAAGCACAAGGACCGGTCCTAGAAGGAAGGACCACCTTCCCTTAAATACCAACACTTGGTTCGGAAGGAACGGCCAACACGAGCAGGAAAGAAATTCAAGGGCAGACGAAAGAAGGAGGGGAACCTGAGGACACCGTACAACCACCACCCAGCCCACCTGAGAAAGACACTCAAATAGATGAAAAAATTGAGGGAAAGGACAAACACCCTAAGAGGCCACTTGAAAGCAAGCCTCCGAAGAAGATGGTCATTCATGACGACTATCCGGACCAAACCATTACTATCGGAGGAAACTTGTCCGTTAAGTGTAGATCCGAACTCATTGAAATATTACGGAAGCATGCCGATGCTTTCGCTTGGACTCCGGCAGACATGACTGGAATTCCCCATTTCATTGCATAGCACGAACTCAAGACGTACCCACACATAGAGCCGAGGGTGAAAAGGAAATGGAGCATAGCTCCGGACAGAAGAAAAATAGTAAAAGTTGAAGTAGTAGAATGGCTTAAGGCTAGAATAGTTAGAAAGGTACGATACCCCACTTGGGTAGCCAATCCTGTTCTAGTCAAAAAAACCAAACGGCAGCTGGAGGATGTGCATTGACTTCAAAGACTTGAATAAAGCCTGTCCAAAGGACCTATATCCTCTGCCGAATATCGATAAGAAGATAGAATCCATAATGGGGTTCAAGTACAAGTGCTTCCTAGACGCCTACAAGGGGTACCACCAAATATAAATGACCAAAAAGGATGAAGAGAACACGGCATTCCATACCGATGAAGGAGTCTTTTGATATACAAAAATGCCCTTTGGACTAAAGAACGGCAGAGCAACATATCAAAGATTTGTTGACACCATCTTTGAAGGACAAATAGGAAGGAACTTAGAGGCATATGTGGATGACATGGTCATCAAAAGTAAGACAGAACCAAAAATGATAAAAGACGTTGAAGAAAAATTATTGACACTCAAAAAGGTAAACATAAAGCTAAATACCAAAAAATGTTACTTCAGAATAGAGGAAGGCAAATTCTTGGGATATATAGTTACTTTTGAAGAAATCAGGGCAAATCCAGAAAAAGCAAAGGCCGTGGTAAACATGCCCTCACCAAGCAACCTGAAGCAAATGCAACGGCTAAGCGGTAAACTTGCTGCCTTGAACATATTCCTTTTTAAAGCAGCAAAAAAGGCTCTACCCTGCCTAGACACCCTCAAAAAGTGTATAAACAAAAAGGAATTTCATTGGACAGCAGAGGCCTAAGAAGCATTCCAGGAAATAAAGAAATTGATAGCAAAGCTACCAACTTTAACGGTTCCAAA